>VDFB02000957.1:0-26473 GCA_007258455.2 Sequoia sempervirens | reverse complement strand
GAAGAAAACAATGTATTGTCAAAAACATTCACACCATGCACTGTAGGCTTTGATCCAAATGCTGACCAGAAATCCAATTTGGGGGTAGCCCTAGATGTTTCCCCACATGACATAGCAAAAAAAAAATCCTCGACAGGCATGCAAGGCCCCAGGTCACATTTGGAAGAAAGGGAAAAACCCCAAGGGAAAGCACAAACCCCTCCACCCAAAAGCCACCCAATCAACAGTAAGAAGTCCGCCAAAAAAAGACAAAACCCACCTGTCAATGGGAAGAAGCAAGGCCCCATAAAATGGTAGGCCAATCACACAGCCCCCCAAGACCCAACACCCACACCATTGACCCACACGAGCAAAGGAGGAGGCCAGGTGCAAGGATAGGCTGCACACAACATGATAACACCAAAGGAGAGCCCACGACAAAACAAAGGAAGCCCGCACCCAACACAATGAATGCACCTCCCACACAGCAGTTGCCAGCATAGGAAAGAGACAAAGGTTTAGTAGACAGTAACCCCACCTCTACAAACCCCAAATGCATCAAAAACCCCCATAGCGTAAAAGCTAGGAGAACACAGAGAACGAGCTAGGGAACAAATGCCCTAGCTCGGCTTGCAGAGCACGCGAACGCCATCCAATTTTGACCTTAATTAATATGATCCATGAAATAAGACATTAATCATTTCCCTTTTTTTTAATAACCATTGAAATAAGACTTCAATCAATCACCCCCATATATATATAATTAAAACTATGTTTTAAATCTTCTCAAAATACTTCCTTTGAAAAGAGACATTAATCATTTCCATTCTTACTTCCATTTGCAATTCTAATTAATTAAAAAGATAGGTAATTTAATACATCATATTGAAATAAGATATTATTCATTCTCCCTCCTTGATTTTAAAAAGAAAGTATATAGTTATAATATCATAAGTAAATAGCCTTTGATATTATTGGAAATGATATATGACAATAATCTAGATTTTATACTTTCCTATATCAATATTAAATTTATTGTGTGTATGTTGGTATTTATATTCAACTAAAAGATTATAAGAGGAGAATTGACTATTGTATTTTTTTAGCTTATATAATAATACATGGTTTTTAGATCACTCCCATTTTTTTACAATGGCTTATTTGGCAAGGTCCTTGCTTATAACTAAGGTTTCAAATCCACATCATCAAATATGATGTTATATCAATATGCTTTTTAGTTAGGTGTCAAAAAATGGTCCCCAAAAAAATTAGACCAATAATTGTGCATTAGTGATAAATCTAAGAAATCCCCTTGAAAAAGATATAAAATCCTTGCAAATCTTTCATATTTGAATAAAAATATTAAATTCTATTGACAGATATTTCCCTTTTTTGAAAAAATATTAATTTTATTGGCGATCTTTTTAAATCACTAGAAATTTGTAGAAATTCTTGGTAAATCTCAATAAAAATAGAAAAATGCATTATTACCATGGATAATCCTTCCTTTAAAAAAATAAATTCCTATGGAAAAATAAGGGCCTAAGGGTGACAATGATTGACTAGTTTAAGGTCTAGTGCTCGTGTCTATAATTTCTTAATTCTTTAATATTTTAAATTGACCCTAAATTATTTTTCACCACCATTGATTTATTTTATGTTTTGGCAAGTTGCTACAAGGGGGTAGCTCCCATTATATTAAGTGTTAATTTTATTTATAATCTAATGGTTTTGGTTCTATTTCGGGCCCCATGGGCATTGGAACTCTGCACGTACATTTGGACCCATGAGATTAGCCCTAGCCATAAGATTAATTTCGGGCTTGATAGGCACTGGATCTATATGGGTACATTTTAACCCATGAAATACAACCCCAACCATTAGATTATAAATAAAGTAAATGGTGGTAATTAAAAATTAATGATATGGTCCTAAAGTAACCAATAATTATATAACATTATTGGTGAGAAATTATAAAATTAAGATGAGAATGATCTAATTAGGTAGCAAATATTGTGATAATTTTTTGAGTTTAAAAGTTTAATAAAATAAATGTTTTGACGGTTTAACCTGGACTAAAATAAAATTTTGTAAAAATGTGTTGATTCAAGTCGCCTTACAACTTGTACTATTAGCCAATTTTTTAATCCCCAATTTCAACTATTAGTCAATTGGTGAATATTCAACTTGACTTATAATAATTGTATAATAGATCATATTCTATTAGTATGTTGATGTGGCATCACATTATTTGCTGCTTTGTAGATCTAAGAAATACATTTTATTCAATCAAAACTAATGACTTTAAAGTCACAACTACTAGTACTATACTATTAAAAATATTAAACATTAAATTAATGTAAATACTATTACAATTATTAAAAAATTACAACTACTAGATCCTCCCACCTAAAATAAAATAATGGAAAAGTTAAAAAAAAATACCCAAAAAATAAAAAAGTTGACTCCAATTACAAGAGTTGAAATAAAAGCAGTTGAATTCTTTGACGATACACCCCCTATTTGGGCATCTTATAGCTCTTTCACTCTGACGTGACACAATTGTAAGGCATTAGCTGGTTTTAATGGATTTCATGATCGCTATGCATTATAAGAGGGAATTTTGGTTTCCAATAAAAAAATCTCGAAGTACTATGACTAAATAAAACTAAAAAACTCCTCTCCACCTAATGATAGGACTTCACGCGTTGCTCCGGTAGGTTTCTATCCTTTTCTCCTACATTTGCGGTTTCTTCACAAATTCTACCATTGTCATCTTCTGGACAAGATTACGAGGCAGTGGATTAGGTCAGAATTTAATCATTGTTTTTCATTTATTTTTCAATCTTGTTTTACATGAGGGGAAGATTATAATAGGTTAGTTGCGATAATGGAGGAGGCAACACGACTTTTTGACTTTTTGATCTGTTTTTTTTTCTCGTCTTTACTGTTCTTCCTTTACAAAAATGATCACCTCACAGTCACGCGTTTAAAATAAACTAATATCTTAGAATTAGGTGTATAAAACTGTGGCAATGAAAACAATCTCTCACGAAAAACAATATGCAACAAACTAAGGAAAACTAAAATTTCGATGCGATAGGAAATAAGACAGCAAGGTTAAGAAAAGTAATATGCAACAAAAGTCATTTATAATAATACAATTGGAATTAAACCTTCATATTGTTTTGTTAATTTGTAAGATATGATTTATTTTTAGTCTGTGTTTCCTTATTTTTGTTGTTTTTATTTTGAATCGTTAAAATTGCCTTTACATTCTTTACTTCTTTATCTTCTGTTATATTTATATACAAATTAATTTTATCGTTTTAGGAACTTAAAATTTTCTGATCTATGTCATTTAGTATTTGACTATACAGCTGGTTTGCTGATTCTATATTTTCTCTGTTTTTATACTTAATTTAATAAAAAATGTATTGCTTGACTAAAACGGGTGCAATCTATTAAATAAGGTTTTTTAATAGATATTTTTTTTCCTTTATTTACGTTTCATTAGTTTTGGATTCTCTTTTACGTCATGTACTTCGCAAGTCTGCAGCTGCTGCAAAGGAACAAAACCAATGGGCCATATGCTATGTCATGTCAATTAGAAATCGGGTAAGGATAGGTTGATAGTGCGAGGGATGTTTGTTAGCTTCATACAGTCAACCATCAGCGGTGTATTTTTGTGGAGATTGGATAGCCGAGTCGTTAAAATACATCCAGTAATCTTACATTCAAACTCCGATTCAAATGTTATGTTTGAATGAAGGGGTATTCAAAGTTATGGCGTCTATCTTCATAAATGTTATGTTTGAATGAAAGGGTATTCAAGACAAAAATATATAAATATATATATATATATATATATATATATAAAATGAGAGTTATGCGTCTATCTTCATAAATGGCATGTTTGAATGTAAGGGTATTCAAGAGATTATATGTATATATATATATTGCGTCTATCTCCATTGTCAATTGATTTTTTAATTGCTGAAGTTGGTGTTGATCGCTAGCGCAAGGTCAGCAGATTTGAATGAAATATGCTTTGAAAGAAATGGTTTGTGCTTTCCTAGATATTTTATTAAACCCACACGAAACAGGCCTAAAAACTTTTTGATGCCCTGGTTTGGAAGTACTTGTAAGTCACTTTTGGGGTGGCATTTGTGTCCATTGAAATGTGAAGACAGCATTTACATCTCAATTGGGAGAGTCAATTTCTTATCATATGATCACCGTGCCATGCCCTGCATGGACTTTCAACTTGAAGCATTAGGTTAAGTAATGCGTGCCGTTTCAAAGGGGCTAGCAGGTCACTGCCAAGATAGTGAAACGTTTGTGGCATATGGGCTAGTGGACGACTGTTACATCATAATTTATAAGAAAGGAAGTTTTTCCTGGCAACACTAATGTCCACGGCGTGGAGCGACATATGCTTGAACATTAATTGTAGAACTTCAAATGATAAGAATTATTTGATGCCAAGCGACGTTCAAACACGCCATGAGATAACGTGACAACAGAAAAGCCAATCTGAACCAATAGCGACCATATATATCAGACACTAATGGAGGTCATATCCTATTATCTCTTTTCGCAAAGCTTACAGGCCCACCATCGAGATAAGAACTAAACACAAAAAAATCGTCATACCAAAGCTCCAAGAAGTCTCAGCTCATGCCCACGAAAAAACATCACATGAAAAATCGGTACAGGGAAATATTTTCCAACTCCACCCTAAAATCAATCCGATTATGGTGACGCAAGATTCGAGACCAACTGCTCAAGGTTAATAAAATCAAAGATATTAGAGTGGACTCTTATGGAGCGGCAAGCATCAGGGAAAAGAAATGCAAAAAAACATGTATCATGTAGTCAAACTTATATAAATAAATGCCTAATTATCATTATAAATTATAATAAGGACAGTAGGGCTAAAAGTCCGCGGACGTGTGGAGTAATGTGCTGAATAATAGTACATAGCGTTAACGATTGGTCTTCTAGAGCATTTGAAAAAGCGAGAGATAGGAAACCGGCCGCGGTCGGTCCACTTGCTACCTTCGTGGAAAGCTAGTTTGGCGGAATAACAGTCTTCATAGCCGTGTTTGTCGTGCATAATTATCTGGTGTCGTCATGTTTTTCTATATATGTAATGATGTAAGGGAGTTGTGATCAGCCTTTTCTAAGTCTTCGGAAGGCAAAAATCCGCCTCTTGTGTTTAGTTTTCTTCACAGCATCGATTCCTAGACGCCTTTGTGGAAAATCGCTGATATGGTAAGAATTATCCTTAGCCTAGAAGATTTTGTATTCATGTTGGAGAGGGCCTAAATAGTTCTATTTCCAGCCTGGTCCGAGGAAAGATCTGGTGTTAATAGAATGTTTATGATGCTTTAACCGTTATTGAAAAATTACGGCTCTTACCGATTTGTCATAAGGCAAAAGGAATTTCTGCACCCAGAAATGCAGAGCTTTCCAAAAGGAATTTTTTATGAACCTCATGTTGTTTGTTTGCAGGCTGCAGAGGTAGTTGCAGGGGAGACACACAATGATGTCTTATATGAAGAGGTAAATGCTGATAGTAGTAAATTTTATCCATTTCCTTTTTTCTTTTATAACCAGTGATGGTTGGGAGATGTGCTGTTATAGAAACATGATTGCTTCTTAACTTTGGATCCCCTGCTTTGGTCTTTACTGGCTTTCAATCATCGGTTGCAGATTATGGAAAATTTTAATCTGGGTGTTGAGAATTTCTCCATTTATTTAATTTTTCTTCCTCTTTTTCAACGGTGGTGCAGGAATTCATTGTAAATTCTCGAGGTTTAAAGCTGTTCACATGCAGATGGCTGCCTGCAAATCGGGAAGCCAAGGCTCTTATATGTCTCTGCCATGGTGAGCCTTAATTTTTATTTGGGTTTCAGAATAGTAGCTGAATTCCTAAATTCGGTTCTATTGAAGCTTATTCCTCTTCATCTGGTGATTGTAGGCTATGGCATGGAGTGCAGCATTTTCATGCAGGGTACTGGTTTTCCTTTTCTTCAATTATTTTCCCCGTTTAAATCCTGGTTTTTCTTTTCCCTTTCGAATCCAAATATATTGGCTGCCACAGCTTTAGATTTCAAAACAAATGTGAACAGTATTTGTAAATGATAGAGTTGTTTTATTCGAGGAATAATAACAATAATACTGTTGTTTCAGACACAGCAATAAGGCTTGCCAAGGCCGGATATGCAGTGTTTGGCATAGATTATGAAGGCCATGGAAAGTCTGGTGGATTGCATGGTTACGTGAAAAGTTTCCAAGAGCTTGCAAATGACTGTGCAGTTTTCTTTAAGAGCGTTGCTGGTATGTCTACTATTCAAAGTCCTTTCTATCTCTCTGTTTTCCTATGATTCCATCTCTCTGTTTTTCTATGATTTCATATGCTGATGAAAAAATGTTATGGGCAGAGAAGGAAGAGTATAAAAGGAAAGCAAGGTTCTTGTATGGAGAATCCATGGGTGGGGCTGTTGCGCTTCTCATACATAGAAAACAGCCTGGTTACTGGAGTGGTGCAGTGCTCGTTGCGCCTATGTGTAAGGTAATATTAGATACAGAGGGTCATTTGTATCAGAGGAAGTGTAAATGGATGATAATTTTAATAAAGAGAATAAAGTTGAACCTGGCTGGCTTACAAAGTTATGTACTTTATTATTACAGATAGCAGATGATATGAAGCCTCATCCCCTGGTTATCAGCATATTAAACAAGCTCACTTATGTTATCCCTACGTGGAAGATAGTGCCTACACAGGACATTTTTCCCGTAGCATTTAAGGACCCCGAGAAGAGGCAACAGGTAAACATCCATATTCAACAGACAAAATATCAGCAGTCTTTTGGTTTTGGGCATTTGTAGGGATTTAGAAATTTAGAATGGGTGCTCTGTTTTTCATAATAATATGTTTTATTTGGTGCATCATGCAAAGTAACTAATATTTCAATTTTGATCATGTGAGTTTATCTATTTGTTATATATTAATTAATTTTATTAGCAAAAGAAAGAGTTCATATGGTTCGTATGTTGGAGGAAACATGTCCAAAGTTTATATGACTAACATGTTACAGTTAATATGTGTAAAAGTTTTGGATAAGAATGAACCCGATCATAACGTGAATCATGATAAACTGCTTATATTGGTCAAATTGGACGATCCATCATAAATAGATTTATTAAGCAAGAGTTATATAGTGCATAATGAGTCATTCATATACACCTATTCAAGAGTATATGAAAGGTGTTAGAATAGAATCTTCGATTTATTAAGAACATATAAATTTTATAATCCAAAATATTAGTTTGGTAAAATTTTGAATTTGACTATACAATTTTTTTTATCACCTCTGATCATATTCTATATTCCATCGTCAAAATGAGATAAACAGAAAAGAGACAAATGATAAATCATAGAAAATCCATAATCAAATGTACAAAACTAATCTTTTGACTTATTCTTTCTTATTTTTAATTCCTGCATGCACATGGGAGAGAGCGACTAAATAAGAGGTTAAATTTTCTGTTATTATCACAAAAAGTTTTCATACACAAAACAAAGGCGTGACAATACAAGTCAGAAGGAAAGATGTTCTCTCATTACTCTGTTTCCCATCGTTTTCTCCAAAATTGCAGATATATCAAAGCAATTTTGCATTTTCAGCATTCTAACCGTGTAAGTTAAATGCAGATTCGTGCAAATCCGTATGCTTATCAAGGAAAACCTCGTTTGAAGACCGGATACGAGCTCCTGATGACAAGTATTGATATAGAAAAACGTCTGGATGAGGTATGACCTGTTCCATCACTTATCTCTATTACTTTCTGAAAGCTGGTCCACACTGTACACTTTTGACCCATTGATCTACATAGATACTGCGCGTGTTTAAACAGTAACTTCCCAGATCTTTCGAGACAGATAAATATCTGTGCTGACTAAAATACCTAAAATCCTGAATTGTGCAGGTTACTCTTCCATTCCTGGTTCTCCACGGGGAAGATGACAAAGTGACCGACCCATCTGTGAGCAAATTGTTGCATGATTCAGCCAAGAGCCTGGATAAGACTTTCAAGCTGTACCCTGATATGTGGCATGGCTTGACCTGTGCTGAGCCCCCTGAACATATTGAGTTGGTATTCTCAGACATCATTTCATGGCTTGACAAGAGAAGCCCAGCTGGTTGCCCCGATGAAAGCAGTTCCATCAAGAAGTCTAATGATAAACACGAGGCAGTTTCCATGATGGCTGAAATCGAAAGAAAGCTTGCCAATGACAAGATTCCTTCTTCCGAAAGATAAGCTGAAAGGAATGAATTTCTTTAATTTATTGTACGAGTGATCCCCAAAGCTACTAGGGCAAGAGAAAAAAGTCTATAATCATTAAAAACAAGCTCTTAAGACACGGACGGCAGGAGTTCTCTGCAAAATCAGATCAGATGATGACAAATTGGAATCTGTTTCGAGGTCAATTGACCCGATGCAGACAAGGATGTTCATTTAAATAGCGAAGCACGTAAGTGGGCGTCAGCGCTTCTAGAGATTGTTAGTGTGGTGTACATTAAAAGGTCAATTCACATGGGACATGAGTTCCGTGTTGCTTTAGTATTTGTATGTTGGGCCCCTTGATAGACTAAGTCGTACGTAAGTCACTCGGAGCTATTTCATAAATATTTATTTATATACTTCATAAAAAAAAAAATTGTTTCCCAAAATCTATTATTTCCTGTCAATCTAAATTGAAATCCAAAGGTTAGTATTTGTAGTTATAAGATTCTCATTTTTCATGGAGGTTGTCTCTTTATGTGGCTCAAATTCTTAACATGATACGAAATTTTGATTCCACGTCTTTTGTTCATATTCCTTGTGAGTGGAATGTTGTTGCAGATAGTTTGACTTGTTGTAGATTGTTTGGCTAAATAGACATTTGGTGATGATCATAGATGGAATGTTATGGATTGGGGATCTCTTTCTTTAATGCAAAATTCAGATCTTATTTCTCTCTTTCTTTAGTGCAAAGTTCAAATTATTTCACTCCATCATGATTTGGGCTTATATTTTTCTTTCTTGTTCTTGTTGGCCTTTTGTTTTCTTGTGAGGCTCGTTGGAAGTGGTTCTCTAACAAACCTCCTTGGATTTTTGTTTTTTGGGTTTTAATGACAACCATTGTTGTTTGGAAATCTTTATGTAACTCTTTTAATTTAATTTAATTTTTTTTCCCAAAAAAAAAACGTTTTTGGGTAGGGTCAATATTTAGACAGGTGTAATTGTTGAGAAAGAAGAGGGTAAAAAGAAAGCACCTCCGCTCCATGGTCTATAGAAAAAAAACATCAAGAAAGGAGGGAATGGAAAAGGGTTGAAAATAAAGAGGAAAACAGACCTAAAAAGTGTCAAATTGATTAGAGATTCATTGGTGGAGTGTGGTGTTATCAAAACATTAGATTCTCACTTTTCTAACTCTTACAAATCATTGTGATTTCATGGAAGCAAGGGGTTTGAGAAGCATCCCTCAACAAAAGGTTGCTTAATATCTTATTCACGTTCATAAACTAGAAATAATTTTCATTTAGTACAAAAATATTGTATTTAAATATATAGAAAGTATTTCTACTAAGATTTGGAGAGGGGGACAATGTCTATGTATTTGTGTGCAAGGATTTGTTAGGTGGTTGGCTTGCTTTTGAAACCCTTGTAGGATGATTCCTTCTTAGTGGTATGGAGGTAGGAATTTTATCTCATTGGTAACTTCTTTCTTCAATTATGGGGTTAGGATAATGCTAACTAATGATTATGCCCCAATTGAACTTTTGGGTAAGGTATTTCTATGGAACCATATAATATTTTTTCATTCTTTAGTTCCCTCTTTACCTTGGATTTTGGTTGGGGCCTTTATTAAAACGTTTAGCATGTTAGAAAAAGTGGGGGTAATGATCATCTGGGACCTTCATCTACCTTACTAAAATATAAAATTTCACTCCTTAATTTGGTGGATCATGTGATGCTGAAAAATAGGATTTTTACTTGGAATAATAGAAGATGTGGTAGTGATACTATTTTAGAGAGATTGGACATATTTATGTTGATAAATAAATAGGCTTTGATACTAAATATTGGGAAATTTCAATCTCTATCCAAATAATCAAGTTATGAATTTAATGGATAAGATACAAGGCTTGGAATATTATAATATGAAAATATTAAAACTTATATGCAAATTTGAAATTAAATGACTTTAATATGGAATTACCATGATTTGATTCATCTTCTTTATGATGCTAAAAATAGCCAACATATCATGGTTAACAACACCACCTTATGTGAACTTATAACATAAATAAATAAATTATAGCATCATCATAATATAGTAGTAAAGAGGCACAAATCAGAAACATAAAAGATATCACATACCATAGAATTTACGCGGAGAAACCGGATAAATGCACAAAAATGGGGGACCAAAATATGACCACCCCACTTTTTGGTGCCCTAAAGATCTAAACATCTATTGATCATAAAAACAAAAATCAAAATTATAAACTTTATTTCTACCTTTCTCCCCACAAACCTACAGCTTGCAAACATCCTCAAATGCGTTTGCATTCTAAGAGACCTCATTCTTCATCATTTTCTCATCAATTCATCACTGAAATTCTGCCACATTGAGGTCAAAGAGGATAGTATTTTTTTTTTTAAATTTATATTAAATAGATTGATTCAATTAGTTTTTGAGTGGAATTTGTTTAGTTTTATTGAGGAAAGTATACATCATGATAAAATCTGGTCTCCAATTTAATGTCCAAATTCACTTTGAAAACTGGAATCTTGTACTTACCTGGAGACACACACACTCTTTCTGTGTCATGAAATCTTGCACTCATCAGGAGACACAATCCTCTAAACACAATCATGGCATCATGTTGGTATGAGAAGGAAGTCCCACATTTCCTTCGAATAAACATACATGATTAGAAATGAATAAAGCAGAACATTTGAAAATATGTGTTCAGTCCTATCATCATATGATTCCTATCCCCCTGTGCGAGACTTTGACGAGATTTAAATCTATCGTTTCCAGCAAGCAAATAAACTATTTAAAAGTTTGTTGAAGTTCGATTTTTGTGTCGTACACTTGAATTATAGATTCATTGGAGAGAGTGAACCGATCTCTCCTACTTTTCTAGTACGGGAAGAAATTTTTACATTTCGTTCTAATAGACACAGTTGATTGGAAGTGAGTGGAGCAGAACACGTCAAACTGGTGTGCAGACAGTGGAAATTTAGATTTGGGAATATTTGTGGCCTCACCACTACAAACACTTTGTGGTGAATTGGATCTTCTGGTCTTGGTATTGGATTTAAAGTTGGTTAAAGTCTTGTATGGAAAGAAATGAATTATGAGATGAAAGGACCGTTCAAATTGTAGTGTGTTAGTATTGGATTTAAATTTCATGGAAAGTCTTGTATAGAGAAATAGGAATTATTGATGAAAGGACCGTTCGAATTGTACCTGTCTTGTACAGAGAAATATGAATTATCTGATGAAAGGACTGTTCAAATTGTATTTGTCTTGGTATTGAACTTAAATTTTGTCGAAGTCTTGTATAGAGGAATATGAATCATGTCAGGAAAGGAGTATCCAAATTGTATTGGTCTTGGTATTGGATTTAAATTTCCTTGAAGTCTTGTATAGAGGAGTAGGAATCATGCGATAAAAGGACTTTGCAAACTTATTGGTTATGGTATTAGATTTGAATTTTGTTGAAGTCTTGTATAAAGGAATAGGAATCATGTGATGAAAGGACTGCTCAAATTGTATTGGTCCTGGTATTAGATTTAAATTTCATTGAAATTTTGTATAAGGAATAGCAATCATGCGATGAAATGACTGTCCAAATTGTACTAGTCGTGGTATTGGATTTAAATTTCGTGGAAGTCTTGTATATGCGATGAAAGGATTGTCCAAATTGTATTGGTCTTGGTATTGGATTTAAATTTCACTGAAGTCTTGTATACTGGAATAGAGATTATGTGATGAAAGGTCTAAACACATTTGTGAAGTTGTTAGACCACAAATATTCCCAATTCCAACTTGTACAACAGTTTCACATGTTCTGCTTCATTCATTTCTTATCATCTCTATCTATTAAAAAGAAACACAAGAATTCCTATATTGGAAACGAAATAAACCTAATGGCATGATTTTATCATGGGGGTTCTCCAAACTAGTGTTCAAATTCACATTGAAAACTAAAATTTTGCATTTATCTAGAAATTCACAGGTAGGTGTGAAGCCAAATTCAACAACCTTTAAACTAAAGTTGTCTATAAATTTCACCACTAGTTTTCACCACTAGTTGATATGCATATTCATTCTAAATAATGTCCCACACTCCATTGTTGGCCAATATTTGGTACAAACTCATCTTCATCTGATCTTTCATTGTAAGTCACCTTTGGTTTGAAAATGATACTCTTTCAAAATTATGTTCCCTGTGCAATTTAAACTTATGGGCTACTAATAGGAATCTTATATGTCACTATCTTTTTAAAGTAGTGATGAGTTCATACATACAATATTAAATAATATAATTAAAACTTAGTGCCAAGTAAACAATATTAATACTAACATTAACATCTTAAATATTTTTATACAAAAGCTAGTAAAATGTAGCAAGTAATAGCATCAAATAATGCAAGCTAGAAAAGGTCTCTAAAAAGAACACACAAAAAAGAAGAAGGTCCAAGCACACCTTTTAGCATAATTTTCTTTAAAAATATCTAAAAACAATAACTTGTCAACATATCATGTTATTGTAGTTTTTTCTTTTCTCTTAACTGTTTAGAGAAGAACTAAGTTAGTTTATGTCTTTGGACCTGAAAAATAATGTAAAAATAAAGATTGAGATAATCAATTTCCTTCAACTTTTTTAAAGAAGTCAAATATGTGTTGAAATTATTTTTAAATTTATATAAAAATATATTGGTTTCATGTTCTCATTTTTATCTATTATATTTGTAATTTATACTTTTGTACATATATTTATATAAATGATTAAAAATTATTTCCAAATCTAAGTGGGTAATGCAAAAAACATTAAATCTTGGTTCAAAATGCTAGTACTAAGGAGAATATAGGTAATCAACCCATAGAGCTTGCAAAGACACTAAATCTTGAAAATAATACACAACGATGGTGTTAATGCACTACGGTTTGATAGATTAACCATTGGACTTAGGTGGGTGTACCCCATCATTCAAGTTTGGTGACTTGATGTAAAGTGCATTTCCAAGGACTTATTGATTTTCATAAAAATGTTTACCTATAAAAATTGTAAGATATAACACAAAAAAAGCTAGTTTAGATTATGTATTTGATTATTATTAACATTTAAAAATATCATTAGACTTGTTAGTTTCTAATTATAAATTATAAAGATTTGGAATGCTAGCATTTCCTAAGAGGGCTTGTTGCCCTATCCATTTGGGCCTCAACACAATTCTTACCATAAAGATAAGCATGGATAAAATTATCAATTTATCCTACTATTTTGAGTGAAACCATTAATAAGAGAAAAAAAATATTTAATAAGAAGTTGAGTATATGTGAAGGGGCATACTTCCTATCATGCTCTTGAAGATCCTTGGAAATAGGTATTAGTGATTGAAAAGAAGGGAAACATCCCTTTTTTAAGTCCTTGATAATGCTCCAAATAGGTAGCTTAATTGATGAAATTGCTCATCTAAATCAATCCTCATAATCTAAAAGGATACTTCTAGATAATCTTATTATCTTTTGAAAATACCATAATCAATTAATATATTTGTAGGTATGTGTAGAGTCCACCCTTTTTCTTATCAAAATAAATCTATAACATCAAACACATGTAATTGAAACAAAATCACTAAGATATATATGAATAAATTTATTTGCATTCCATAAAACAATGAACAATCAAAGAACTCATTGCACACCATTAATGACAACTTAATCCCTTTGATATTACATTATACAAAGGAAAACGATGGTTCTATTATTATTTGAGAAAAATAATTACAAGTGTATTATAGATAAAAATAATATATTATGGAAAATTAAAGAACCTATAAATATGACACAAATATTCTCTTACAACATGTGATACTGAAACCTTACAATTAAAAGATGCCTACTCATACTTAGATTTCTAATTATAAATTTCACAACCCTCTCTATTTCTACAATTTGATAACATAAACCTCATTTCCCATAGGCTCTCTTAATCTTCTCAACCACTTTTAGCTCTTCATTCACAACATAAAAGCCACAAATTAGATCATTGTATAGATGAATAAAATATTTCTCTCTAATCCTTTATCTTTTCAACCTATTAAGTTTTATATCAAAAGTGTATCTAAATGTGCAAGGATGGCCGATTATAGTAGCTTATCTATAGGTTCTCTCAATGTTTCCATTGCTACTATGCTAAAGATTTTCAACTCTACCTCCATAAATGATTATGAATTTGGTAAGATTATGAGGAATATCTTGTAGAGGAGGAATCAATCTCATACATTGCAAGAGAAGCCAATCTCAAAATATTTAACATTAAAACAAATCCTTATACTGAAAGGATTGATTTGGACAAACTTTTCTATTTTTAAACTCTTTTAGAAATAATGTTATCAACTAGATTTGTGTTTCCCTACCTAACCATATCTTTGTTTCCCTTGCACTCACACCTATAATTTTGTAGAAAATTCTTAAGTTTCAAAGAAATGGTCGTGCATGTACAAAAATGTTGGGTTATCAAAGGGTTGTAGATTAATTGGTGGTGATAATGGTATATATCTTAATAATTTATTTATGAAGATTTAAAATATTTGGAGGCATGATTGGATCATGTTCTACTTTGGAGTGATTTTGATAGATTGATTCTACTTCTCTTAATGACTTAGCTAAAAATTATTTTTGATTTATACATAAACTTAATTTTATTATATTATAATATACTTAAATAACAAAAATCCAATATCTATGAAATTTAATTATTTATTAATGTATTTGTACTTTATATGAAAAATGATTCTCACTATAAAATATATAATTGATCACAATATATGAATAATTTATCTCAAAATTAATTTAATAAATGATTTAACTATAAAATACTATTCTTTAAACTTTTCTTAAATCTTATAAAATAAAATAAAAGCCTATTTTTAATTGATTTCAAATAAATAAATTGTTTTAAATAGGATAAAACATTAAACACAAGTTAAATTGTGTGAACATCTAGTCACCACTAAATAAAATCAATACACAAACTATTAACTAAGTTTATGGAAATTAAACCTTGCACCAATTTTCATTGTCATCATCATTATCTTGTTTGCTCTTATATAGTTTCCATCCCTAATTTAACCAATGACAAGAGTAGTAGAAATAGAGCCCACAAGTCCTAATAGATAATTCTCCTTTTACTCTTCATAAACATTCAACCTAGAAGTGGGTAGCAATGGGATTTGAACCCTAATGCTTCACCTCTGATTCTGACCATGAAGGCTTTATCATTAAGCTTACTTTTAACCCCATTTTTGGTGTGTCAATTTCCATGGAAGTTGATGAGTGAATAATTAACACTAGCCTATCTGATAAATAGATGGTGGCTATTATGACACCACAACCCATACATGTTTCCAAATTAATCTCACATTATAATTAGGAAAAGTTATAGTGGACGTGTTTAAAAGTTTGGGTTGAAAATTACCAAAACACTATAGGAAGTTCCAATTAAAAATAAAAATAAAAGCTTAATAATAGGAAAGCTATTTACTATAGACAAGGCTTACTATTGCAATTGGAACCATATCATGCATACTTTTATAGTTAAGTGAAGTGACATAAATGTAGTAATGTTGAATGAACAAGACAACTGAGAAGGGGGTGAATCAGTTGTATCTAATTAAAACATCAAAAAGCATCAACAGTAATTAGATCCATGGGCATTCATTAAATCCTTATTATGTTATAATGATGAATCATGAAATGCAGATAATATAAATTGAAACAACACCATACACAAGAGAACACAAGATTTATGTGGAAAACCAAATCAGAGAAAAAACATAGTGAGAATTAGCTCACAATATAAGTAATTGCAAAACTGGTACAAGGGCTCACTACCAGAATAGGAAACACTGTCCAATAGGGCTCATAGCCAAAGATCATTGCTTAGAATATGAAAAGAAGATAGAAGAGAAATGTTACACAAAGAACACTATCTCAATGCAACAAGGAATCCACCACAATTACTCCAACACTTTTGTAGCCTTGTTTGAAATATTGTGGATGCCTTCAACTCACTGCATTCAGAAGTCCAACACTTTAAAGTTTGCATTGCTCTGCTCAAATTCACACGCTACTCATCACTTACACATCTCTTACATCTATCTTAATATCTTCCAACAACACCACTCTTATTTATATCATCCTCAACCTTGAAATCCTTTTCCAAGGTCAAGAACATGTCCTTTACATTTACAATTTCAAATTAGGTTGGCATCCAAACATTCCCACAGTGGATAGGAATGAAGGCGACCCACATAAATCCTTAGCTAGGACCCAAATTTTTCCTAAAACACCTCAATACGCTTCCAAAAACTTTGAAACCGCTTCACATACAGTGTTAACACTAGGTCATCCATTACCCATGCAAAACACCATAAAACTATTAAGTACACACTTCCCACCTGATCAAGATGACACACAGAACACACAAATATCTTTTACACTATCTAGAACAATCCACGAACCACTTGAGATCCAAAAAATATTTCGTCCAAACTTTCATCATAGAAATACTTCAACCCAGAATATCTGGTTAACCTTATACGCAAACTAACACATGAAATACAAATTGTACTACACCAAACCATGAGCAATCTTGAATTTTGAAAGATACAATCAACATAAGTAACTTCCCAAATCCACACAACCTAAAAAAATTCCTCAACGCATAGTTGACATCAATGAAAACACTAGCTTTTTGACATCAATGACCACACCTTCATACTTGCAACAAGTTATGGAGAAGCACCCATAGATATGGAGCTATGAAGAATTGATTTTCTAGATGTCATGATTACCCAAATGTCTAATCATCTTACCACCCAAAGTAGAAAAAAAGAAAGAATTTCCTTTGGCAATCTCTTACTATAAAGTCATGGTGATTGGATAAAAATATTTGAGACAATGTTGATAAGGTGTACACATTTATCTACACCATGTAGCAAGCAAAGAGGAATGCATGAGTATATTTTGTTGAATTTTTTAATGGAATATTTTATATTATTTATGAGTTCATTTGTTATTTGATATACAAATATTATTCTAGGCTAATATTTCTTTTACGAAGAGTCAAGGATTAAAGGATCCATCATGTAAATGTTGGTTGGAGCACAATCCCAACCTCATCCCTTATATTATATAGGTGGGGGTTTGAACCTTTGTGGATGTCATAAACAAGAAACATACTATCACCCTCACTAATTTTTCTTAACAAATTGAACTACAACCATTTGGATATGATTCGTATTTTGGTTTAGTTGAGATACTTTATGTAAGGATTTAGGGATTATATTAGTTTATAGCTTAAACATAGTGCACAAAAAATATTGCATTGCCATTTTGGGTTGGTGCATTGAGAAGATGATTTCCCACTTGGTAACATAAGTTATCATTTCTATAAGTAGGAGAAATCTATTAGGAGAAAGGGTATGCATTTTTGTGGTTGCCAAAAAATGTGTATGTTTTAATAGAGGCACCATGCTTGGAGGTTAAGGATCTAAGTTTTAAAACTAAAATCTATAAGTTGGAATTGTGAAATTCTCTCATTTTCCATGTCTTGTTAGGAAATCAAGTGTCTCAACCTTACAATTTTTCTAATTATGATTATTTAACATTTTCATATAATTATTTGACATTATTTATAAATAAATAATTATGTTTCATAAAAAAAAGGTGTGGAATTTTGAGTTGGCACTTGTGTCATATGTTGGTCCCTTGAAATTATTAGTTGTCAAAAGATTCCTACTTAGTGGTATATTATGGAAGAACTATTTTTAAGGATCTAATGATAGATTCTATAACAATTATAAGAGTTAAAAATGGGGGAGGTTAATTTGGACATGATAAAAAACATGTTATGACAAATTATGATAAAATTATTATAAGGTGAGAGTTATTTACTATTCTTGGAGGTTCCAGAATTGTGAGGGACATGAGAATTTGTGCTTCCACTTTTATGGGATATTTTTTGAGTCTAGATAGTTTTTGGTAGCTAGTTTTGGACCATGTTATTAGAACTTGGTTTACAATACCATTTATGGTATCTTGTATTGTATTTGTCTATATATATATAAAGGTTTTTGGATAGTAGCTTGTATGTTGAAAGTTTATCAGTACACAAGTGTTGCTAGAGTGCTACTAGTATTGCTCCTTGCTTGATTTTTGGTGCATTGCTCCTGTGAAGTCTTGCATTGCAAGTGTATTTTAATATTGAGATTTGATAATACATTGTGTAGGTTTTGAAGTGGTTTTTTTTTTCTCAAAAGGTTTTCCCCCTATCAACCATTGTGTTATGCTTTATTTCTTGTTGATTTCTATGTGTTTCTCTACTTTGGTAATAATTTTATGTTAAATTTGAAGTTATTTGTATAAAAATCCTCTCAAAGATTAGTGTAAGAAGTTATTTTCACACACCTTGCTTCCTTGAAATTGGTATTAGAGCTAGTCCATTTTTTGGCTCTAGTTATTAAATAGAATGTTTTTTTAGCTAATCCTTTTTTAGTGGAAGCTTATATAGAAATAAAGTTTTGTGGTCTTTATTGTAGGAAGTAAAGCACATTAGGGAGAGTAGAGGTATATAAATTTTCTAGTAATAATTTTGAGATGTTAAGGTTGAAGATGGAAGATGTGTTCATTGATTGTGATCTATGGGATGCTACTGATGAAAAATTTAGATACCTATATAGATGCTAAATTTTGTCTACTTAGTATGATGTTATGGACCATAAAGAAAAAGGTCTAATAAAATAATACCTAGGAAACTATTTTAATCAATTTCCACAAATAAGCATCTACAAAATTATTATGGAAGATTCAATTAGGTTGGATATATCAAGTTAAATCATTAGTGAATGATATTTTCTCAAGGAAGAAGTTGTATTCCTTGAGAATGGAAGAAGGTGGATGAGTTAGAGATCACTTGTAAGTGTTTATCATGTTAGTATCTTAGTTGGTATTAGTTAACTATGTCAAAATGGATAAGGAGGAGATATGTCAAATCCTACTTTGTTCTTTATGTAATTTATGGGGTTTTCTTGTTATGACTATCAAGAGTACTTTATTTCCTTGAAAATTAAAGATGTTATGGGTTCTTTTCTTTCTTATGAGATAAAGAGGAAGATATCCATGAAATAACCTAGTCAAATTATTTTAGGGTTTTAAATTTTTGGTTTAAATATTTAACATAAACTAGCCAAAAACCCATTTTTTACACTTTTTCCTTTACACAATAATATTAAAAACCCTAATCTAACAAACCAATTTCCTCCTTCCTTATCTTTGCATTCATTGATACTTTAACTCAATTCAAATTTACAAGTGTAAAATAAGTTGTAAAATATCTATTGCATAAATTGGGTTTGTAATACATTGACTAAGAATTGTGCTTCACATTTACACTTTGATACTAAGCACCCAAATTGTAAAATAGTCAACACTGATGTAAAATAACTTGTAGGGCCTATATGATTTATATTCAAGTATGGAATACATTAGAAAAAACTATATCAATAGTTAATACAACTATTGCAACCTCCATAAAAATGAACTAAAAGGTTCAATGTTAAACCCATAAATGAACTTCACCTTCCTTACACTATGTAGTTTTAGAATATAACAAATGCTAATATAATAGTAATAATAAAGTGAGAATTATAGGTAACTATTGAACCCATTGTATTATTAATAAATTGAATTATACTAATACAAATGAACCACACCTTTATAGCCTTAATTCCCAAGATTGTTGATCCCCAATCTATGACTGATTTTTGACCCATCAATGTTTGCAATACCTTTTATAAAATCCTCTCTAAAATTTTGGTGAACTGCATCAAACCTCTCCTTGTAAAATTAATCATCCCAACTCAAAAAGGGTTTGTGCCTAGTTGTCATATCCTTGATGCTACCATAACCACTCATGAATTACTCCATTCCATGGATAGATGTAACATTGCTAGTATGGCCCTTAAATTAGATATTTCAAAACCTTATGATAAGGTGATTTGGGACTTTATCCCTAAAGTCTTATCTAGGTTTGGGTTTGACTAATCTGTGGTCAAACTCATAATGGAATGCATAACTATGGTAAAGTACTATGTTCTGGTTAAAGGGACTCCTTTTGGGTTCTTTAGTGCTAGGAGAGGTATCAGATAGGGTGATCCCCTTCACCCTATTTGTTTATCATGATTGTGGATGTCTTGAGTAAGAAATTTTCTAATCTATTGTCAAAAGGGTCTATTAAGGGAATCAAGGCTGCTTCTTCTTTAGATCCAACTGTGATCCAAAAATTTGTGGATGATACTTTCCTATTTGGGAAAGCCTATGTGATTGATGCCAAAAAATGGAAAAATTGTCTCAACAACTACACTACTTGTTTTGGGCAGTGTATTAACTATAATAAAAGTATGATTTACTTCTTCAACAACACTCCTAACTTGCAAGCTCAGGTGATAATTGTCCTAGGAAGTATGAGTAGTTCTCTTCTAGGTTCAGTTTATCTTGGTTTACCCCTTACTGTCAAGGACTTGTCACTCTTGACTTTTGGAATTCGGTCCTTGAAAGGATCCAAAGAAAGTTGGTTGGGTGGAAAGGTTCCATCCTTAGCCATGTTGGTAAACTTCAACTCCTATCTACTACTCTTCAAGGTATCCTTGTCTACATATTCAAGATCCCCATATATATTGCTGAGAAATTTGAGAAAATTCAAAGAAATTTCCTCTGGTCGGGGATTGAGGAAAGGAAGAAATTTTCTCTGGTTAAATGGGACAAAGTCTATCAACCTAAACATTATGGTGGGCTATGGATAAGGATTGTCTCTAATACTAATAAGGCTTTGATGGCCAAAGTTGGTCGGGACCAACTAAGGAATAAAAAGGATTGGTACAAGATTATGAATGCGAAGTATCTTCAAAACAGACCTTTGATTGACTATCTCTCAGAGGTCCACCCTTCGGGTTCCTTGGCTTGGAGGAGCATTTGCAGTCTGCAAGGTTTGCTTAGGGCTGGGATAAAAGGGAAGATTGGTAATGGTAATAAAAACAAATTTTGGGAGGGGGTGATCCCATAATACTAGTTTATAATTTTTGGCCAAACTAGACACTGAACTAATTTTTTCTAACTAAATCTTCACTTTTAGGCACCTATAGCAGCTAAACCGTGAGGGATTTGAAGATGATGCAAACTAGTGATTTGTGAAATTTTTTCTATAGATTCTAAATATATTTTTTTCAAAAATTTTGGAATCAGATTGCACTTTTTTTTCCATCTCCTTCGAAAACTTTTTTTTCCAGTAAACATCATTTTTAAGGAGTGACAATTACCATATAACACAACTTTTTTCCATGAAGGTTAAAATTATAATTTTTTCAAATTTAGATTTGTAACTACGATATCTAGTGCTTCCAATTGGTTTCATAGTGTTTTATTGATTTTTTTTTCCTTAATCAAGTTTCGAAGTCAAACCAATTACAATTTAGATATAGGAAGACCATAACACAACTTTTTTTTGTATGTATCAAAATTCAATTTTTTATTTTTTTTGTTGGATCAAAGACATCAATATCTGGTGTGCTCATATTTTTCAATTTTTTTTGATAATCTTCTATTTTTCCACTTGTGCAGAACATAGAGCTTGATTTTCGGTGCAAACCTACATTCACAAGAAATAAAAAATAAATATAATAATAAAATTAAATTTATTTGAAATTATACTTTTTGGGAAGCTTAAAATAAGGCTACATACTTACAAAAAATAAATTTTAAATGAATTCATTTGATCCCCCAAGAGGTAAATCAAAAGTGGTTTTTTATCAACATTTTGATAGGTGTAAAGGAGACTATGTTATAGATATGGTTTAAAACTAGGAGGGTTCTATCCAAGGGGGTTTGATCTAAGGTAGTTTGATCAAACCCTCTTCAATTGGAATGATTTAAATAAATTTTTTTAAGGCTTAAATCATTATATTTTCTAAAATTATGTTATTTCAGCAAAAAATCAAAATCTCCAAGAAATTGTAAACCAACTTTGTGGGATCACCTGAGGACCCTTGGTTACTTGATACCCCTCTAAAAAAATTTGAATTTAGAAATATTATGAAGCTAGCACAATAGTTCTTTGGTGTTTATATTAGTGATTACCTCCTTGGCCCTCATGGAACTAGAACATGGAATGTTTTGGCCCTTTGTTGCCCTTTATCCCCTGAATTGAGCCTCCTTGCCAAGTTACTGTAGGAGTTGCTCTCCCTTACTAGAATTACTTCAACCAACATGAGGGATGAATTCTTTTGGACTCATGACATGTAGGGTGATCTTTCAGTTAAATTGGCTTATAATCTACTGATAGACCATGGTGTTGTTCTTGACCTTTGGAAGAGGGTTTGGAATCAACACATTATCTTGAAAGTAAACTTCTTTTGATGGAATTCCTGCCATAACATGATTCTTACTCAAGACAATTTGAGGAAAAGGGGATTCCAGATCCCCAATAGATGATTTTTATGCAAGTGCAATCAAGAATCAGTGGAACCACTTGCTGTTACACTGCTTGTTTGCTATTGGTGTGTGGGAGCTAGCTTTAGAGGGTTTGGGAATTCAGTGGACTACATGTGTAAGGACATTAAATCCTTTATCTTGAGCTGGACTGGACCCTTCATCCATCCCTTACCTTGTGAAATTTGGAACCAGGTTCCCCCCTTTATCTATTGGTGCTTATGGAAAGAGAGAAACAATAGGATTTTTAGTAACATTGAGATGAATCTAAAGGTTTTCTGTATTGGTTCTTGTTTCATTGCGGAAAACATTTCACTTTTCAAAGGGAAAATCCTAGATAAAGGTCTGACTGAGAGGGAAATTATTATGGCCAAAGCTTGGCGCCAAAACCTGGATGCCAACTCTTATGACAACTCTAGATCCCTAGCTAGAAAATACACTATCTGGAAGCCTCTAGATAGTGGTTGGTATAAATTTAATTTTGATGGGGTAGCCAAAGGAAATGCAGACAGAGCTAGCATAGGAGGTGTTATCAGAGATTGCAAGGGAAATTTTGTGGCTGGTTACTTTGGGGGGATTGACATCCAATCTTCTATGATCGCAAAAGCTAGAGTGCTACTAAAGAACATCCGGTTAGCTGTTACTATGGGGATTGAGAACCTTCATATCAAAGGTGATTCTAAATCTATTATTGATGTTGTTAACTTTGGCAGATTACTAGGATGGAGTACTAAAGACATTTTATTAGACATAAGGCTCTTCATGTCTAAGTTAAATTTGAAGATTTCTACCCACATTTACTGGCAGGGAAATCAAGTGGTAGATGTTTTAGCCAACTTTGGCACACATTGGAAAATCTCTAAGTGCTAGCGTAATTTGGGGAACCTACCACCAGGTATTCAAGGTTTAATCCTGAAGGAGAAAAGCCCTTACTTGATCCATGATAATAACTAATCATGTGTTTTTATGGGCTTTATGGGGGGTCCACATTCTTGTCTTATGGGCTATGTGGACGAGTGTAAATTTTGAGGTGTCCTACAAGTGGAAAAATTTAAATAATGGGGAAAAGTCCATTTTTAAAAAGGCCATCATGAGGAATTATGGTGGGTACTTTGTATTTAAGGCCAAGCTGGGTTGTACCTTATGTAATCTCATTTGGGGGATTGTGCTAAGCTATCGTATATCCATGAAGTATTTTTATTTTAACTTTGATGTGACTAATAATTATGAGACAAACCTTCTAATTGGTTCTATATTTTCTGTTATTTTGGCTCCTCTTCTAAAGTTTGGGATCTTAGGTTCTAAATTTGGCCCCGCGGCCATCTTGCCTTGGTTTCTATGTAATAACAACATGGAAGGAAAACCTTCCACTAATAAATTTGACTACAAATATGACAAAACTGTCTAACGAAATATGTAAAATTCGATGTTCGTCGGGTGCTTGTAAAATTTGATGTGTAATTTCCAATTTTTTGAAAGTTTATCCCCGACGTTCATTGAAATTTCGACGAACCTGGGGTTCGTCAAAATGTCGGCTATTAGTTTCGTCGAATTTTTGACAAACATGAAAAATTAAAAAAAACCAAATTGTGGCCAACATAAAGAAAAGTGAGTTCGCGCCTGATTTATTGCGACATTGTTTTGCTCTACTTGAGACAGTTTGTGGAGAACTAAGGACGATTTTCTTGGGAAAAAAAAAAAATTTAAGAAGATATCGCTAGGTTGAGGGTAGTCATTGTCTTTTTGCATAATTCAGTTGTGAAGTCAAATTTGTAGTTCCAGGTTTGAAAATCATATTTTAAAGCAACATCTCATCAGATTTCATTTTTAGAGGTTAAAGGTTTTGAGAATTTCATGTCCATATTTTGTTGTGTGAAATCACCTTAAGATCACAATCGAGGAACAGATTCTTGTGACTGTAATTATGTGATCCATAACTCTATTAGTCATGTAGCACAGTTGTGCTATAACAAATACATGATGCATTCATGTGTGACCCAAGTTTAATGTGGCTATGTTGTGATAGAAATGGAGGCACTCATATAATGTAGTTAATTCAGGTTGTATAATGTAGGTGTCAATCATCATTGGGTGCATTCAGGTTGTCTCAAGTTTAATAGGTTAGGATGTAATTATAGCATGATCGAAGAGTGATTACCCCTGCTGCACAAAGAGCCTATAACTCGTTGATATGCAAAGTGGTTGTGCTATATCAATTATGTAGTGCATTCAAGCACAACCCATGTTTAATGGGCTATTCTAGAGAGTGATCAAGATTTTCTAAACCTTATGAATGTTACTTGACATATATTTGTATAATCTCACCCTTCAGAGGATTTTAGTATCAATGTATCCTATATAGGGTTTTAGAATGATTTCTTTAATTAAAAAATAAATAAATGATGTATTTCCTATAATTAGATAATGGATTCCTAAATCTGCCCTAGCACACTATTCTCTTTGACAATCGTGATTCATTACTCTAGCTACTAGGTTTTTGCATGTGACATCTTTAATATCTTCATGACCGTGGCTTTTAAATAGATCTCAGTCTTTGCTTTAATCATTTTCATGGTAACCCTTGAGTTCCATAATCCACCTTCAATCTCTTATAAGAACACTGTCTTAAGCTAGACTGCATAGTATGCATATAAAGCAAGTCCTTCATACCTGCCATTGTTCCAAACCACCACTCACTGCCTTGCTTAAAATGTTACCTCCATAAGCACAATAGCATGTTTTAAAATCATGGTTGCCAATGATTGACCATTAAGGTCACCAATTTCATCATGAAGATACAATGAGATTTTTATCTTTAAACTCAAGGCATTATGGAAGATAACATTGTGAATTGTTTGTTGTGTACAATTCAATTTTCTTGCACATTTACTGCTTTGCTAACTTCCTTTAAGATTGGGTATTGCACCCTCAGCTACAATCTCAAATAGCTCACTCACTATCACTTGAAGATTCCTTTCATGAGAATCCTTCTATAAAATCAAACTATGCCCTATAGACTACCTACTTACTACAGGTGACTCATTATTTCATGGTATTGTAGTTCTTAAGATCCTTCAACCTTATTGACACTACTTCACAGTCCACAAGGTATTATTCACTATTCTCCCATCTTTGGTGAGTCTCAAAACACTCCTCAAACATGCAATCCACTACCTCCATTATACAATATTAATGGTTAAGAAGAAACATTGAACCTATGATTACCACTATTACTTCATTTGGATAGTCATTCCTTGATTGCATTTGCCTTGTCTAACACTACCAAAAGAATTTGAAACACCCTTAAGGTTAGCAAGGGGGTAAGGAAACTCACTGTTAAAATCTCCACTTTACTATGCAAGGTTTGAGCTTTATTATCTTGTCACTGCTTAGCCTATTTTTGACTATCACATCTCAAGTGACTCTCATTCTTCTTACCGTAGATTGCATTTACAAATGTCACTAAGCTACATAGTGTGCTTGTTATTGGATACAATCTTTAGATTGCAAGATTTTGTTATTACCTACAATGTCTCAATCTTTCTGGTATTGCAACCTCACTAATCCGCTATAGTTATTGTTTATGTTTCTACGGAGGCCTAGGGTTTGTACCCTAATCATTCTCTTACCAATGCTTATGTTGTTTTTTAT
>VDFB02000955.1:0-56654 GCA_007258455.2 Sequoia sempervirens | reverse complement strand
GAGGTACTTTATCCTTTTCCTCTTTCTTCATTTTATGATTTTTCTTCCTTCAAGCTTGGAGTACGTGGAATGAATTTTGGAAGCACGTGGATATATTGATACAACAAATAAAAGGTGCCTTTTGGAAGGTGGGACAAATCTTCATCGACAAATGCAAATGGTTTTTGTCCCACGTGATGTTTTTCCTCCTTTGAGTTGCAAATATAACTACATTGGGGAATATTTTTGTATCAGTCCAATTAGAATTGGACATGTGTACATTTTGGCCTGAGGCTTGTTTTCTCCTTCATTTCTTAAGAAGGATTTCACAAAAAAATGTATAGGTTCTTGATAGATCATAGAGTAAATTTTGTAATGAAAATACAAAAATAGTTTAGAGTTTTGTCTTAGGTTTTTGAGTCTAGTTGATATGCAAATGTAATTTCAATAATAGTACTAGCATTTGAATAGAAAATGGTGCAAAATCAAAGCCATTTCTCTCTTTGTGTATTCATTTCTTGAACTAATCATAAAATGATCAAGGATTGTTTTGTTAATCTTCATAGTGTTCTAATGAATGTGTGGTTCTGTCCTTGTTTTTAATTCAAAGAATTAATGAAATTTCTTGGATGAAGCTATAGGTTCATGTAATTCAAGTATCAGGATCTTTATAATAAGTCTTGGTTTAGGATATAATGGTATAATGTTGTAATGCAGTATTGTAGAAGCTTTGTGATGCTAAGTGTTAAACTGTTATCCAATTATATCCATGTTGAGATTGACTCTGTTTCCTACATTAAGGCACTGGCCTAGGTTTTGTTTTTGTGCAGTGACTCTTGATCTTTCATCAGCAAATCAAATTCATGATCAAAATTTCCAAGTGAATTGTAATTGTTATTATTTCATGTTAAGCTTTTCATTCTCTGCTCTAGATGTTAAATGTGTAAAGGATCTACCAAATTCTTGAAATTTTCTTTCATCTATTGAGCTTTGGATGTGAGAATTCATTTGTTATTTCCAATGTATTTGATCATTGAGTGAATAAGTCTTTAAGTACATTGTGGGATCACCCTCTCGGGTTTGCAGAACCCGAAGTGTAGGAGGAAAGCATTGCTGCTTTCACTCATTTGTTGGCCAATCCCTTTAGGTGGCTAAGGATTGGAATTGGAAATTCCATAGGCTTCTTTGAAGACCAACTTGGTTCTTCAAAAAACAACCAACATCCCATTTAGAAGCATCAAAAGAAGAGGAAGAATGGATGGATAAATCATTGAAAAAAATCCACGAGAGTACCAATACCATGAGGATATACATGCCACAAGGATCACCTAATTACATAAAGTAATAACTAATCATTGAGGAGATTGAGCATTAGTAAGTGCATTAATAAGTATGAGAGATAAATCAACCACATATGCATTATGATTATGATGCATATGTGGCTAATATTTATCTTTCATACTTATTAGTATGACCATCTTAAACATTAATTTAAGAAAGAGGGTCACTTTTATTTATTAATTATCCATAAAAGGGTTTATATCAACACTATAATAAAATATTAGGGTTTCAAGTAGCTCATGACACACACAAACACTAAAGTGGTATGACAAGGGGGGGAGAGAGAAATATAAATCACTCTTGTAAATGAATAGTCAAAAATAGAAGACAACACAAATATTGGAGACCCTAAGAGGTTTAAAAGTATAAGGGTTGACCAAAACAAAGGGAAAAAAATAATATCCTATCCTAATCTAAGATGAAGAATTCAATCCCCATTACATAAATCTATAAGATCTGAAGATTAGCTCAATACCCAAGACCACCTGCAAAAACAATGAAAACCTTCTACAAGAGAGTATGAAAGAATATGAGCTTTCTAGATACTAAGACCTATCAAAATGATGATGAGGTATGAAGTATTTTACATATGTGTACAATGACCTTCCTTATATAGGAAAGGTGAGGAATAGGATTGAACATGATTGTGACATGTGTCTTAATCCTATGACATGTGACAACTAACAAACTAACTACCTAGGAATCATGCAAAAAAAGCTATATAAGTTATAGAAAAGCCAACTAAGACTTCTAGAAAGAAACTCATATCCTAAGTAAACTCAAGCATGTGAATAAGTCCCCTAATTACCTAGTGAGATAAATTACTAGGTACAAGATGTTAATTCACACCAACAAAATCTTGGGTAAATACATAAATTACATGAACATCTAGAGTCTACCCTAGATTAAAGTTTGTTGGTAAATGGAAAAATGTAAAATGAAACTTGCAACCATCTAATGACAATTTCCACATAACCCAAAAGAGAAATCTATACGAATTAGTATTCAGAATCCGCATGCAAGAGAATAGACAATATACCCATCAAAATATGACACAAGATATGCCCTAGGAAAACCCTCGTAGAGAGAAAAACCTAGCCTCCAAAAGCATCCATGCTCAATGTATTATTCAACAATAAACATTACAATACATCTTCAGAGTCTCCATGAACACCTCTGAAACATCAAGTCTCTCCAATGCATCCTCCATGTGTCCAAGCATATAACCACACATCCCATACCATGCTTCACATATGCACTCTTCAAAAGAAGAGTCAAAACCCCAACAATGCAACCTTAGACAAATACC
Source organism: Sequoia sempervirens (assembly GCA_007258455.2). Lineage (NCBI taxonomy): Eukaryota > Viridiplantae > Streptophyta > Pinopsida > Cupressales > Cupressaceae > Sequoia > Sequoia sempervirens. Next base: position 54,025 of record VDFB02000955.1, on the reverse strand, counting down.
CTTGTGTTTTCTTTTATAGAAAAAAGCTCACACAAAACCACCAAGTGGTATTACATAAAACCATTTAACTAAAAGCACGAGATTACAAAACCATGAACCCACATTTAATATTGGGTACTTTATTAATTAACTTTCCCCAATATTAAATAAATACATTTTTACAACTTATATTCAACTTATGTCCCAATGTTATGTATTCAACATATAAAGTGGTCCCAAGAATGTTAACACCTAGTGATGCACATACTTCTCGGTCCCCTAGGTGAACCACACACATGTAATAATAAATTAAACATTATAAACATTACACAATGTGTACAACACCTAATTCCTAATAAAATGGGTAAAAATGCTTTAAAAATAGATAAAATAATGAATGATACTTAATTGGAAACTATGACAAGTGTTGAATGTTGATTCATTCATACTGCAAAAATATTAGTGAACTTCAGATGAATGCCTTGGAATTAGTGAATGATCAAGTGTTGATTTTCCCACTCATAGATACTATGTGAGAGATAATCAATTCTAATGAATTGGCAAAGGTAGACCCGTGGGAGTTTTTAATTGATGGATTTATCAACCTCCTAATTATTCTCTCAAGCTCTCTTTTATTGTTTTTAATTTGTCATAATATTTTTTTCTTGTGTTATAGGAGGATGCCAAGGTAATATGGGAGAGGTTAGTTATGGCTTTTCTTCATAAGGGTTTTCAGTAATCCATGAATGCGGGTTTTCATCAACTGGTGGGGAATTATCCATTCCTAAAAATTAAAGAAAAACAACTCAAAAAAAATTATATCTATCTATTTAATTGATTTTTTATATATTTAAAAACTAAAAATACTTACCTCTTCAACCTTGGCAACATCATGGTAGCATGTTGGCGACGATTTGTGTTAGAGTAATCAATGTGCACCAAAAAATCACCCAACTCAAAAATTTGCAAAAATAATAAGAACATGGAGAACATCACATTTACCATATGGATATTCTTGGATTCCCGTTTTTGGAGGTGATCTTCCTTTTTTATTTGATCAGTGTTCTTTAGACTATTGGTACCTATATTTTTGACTTGCATCTTGTATGTTGATTAGTGTCGTTAGGGTCACTCTTGAAAATTCATGTGCCATTTGTATCTTTGATTTCTAGATGTTTTCCTTTGTTTTCCATTTGATTCAAGCAGTGTTGTTGGGGACACTCATATAGATTTTTGTGCCAAGTGCACCAAAAAATCACCCAACTCCAAAAATTGCAAAAAAAGCAATGAGGATTCTAGATTCGAAGCCCAATAACCCTAGTTGAAGAAAACCATCATAAATCATGAAAGGGTTTGTTGAATGCACACTCTAATACCATGTTAGAATTGTGAATAAACATGAGATGCAGGATCAAGCAACAAACACAAACACCTTCCATGTAAGAGAGATGTAAACAATAATCTGCTATATCATCAACAAGAAAAACTTATAGAATGAAACTCAAGAATCTTCAAGGACATATGGTTGAGAGATCAAGAGCAATAATATAACAAGGGTTGAGTGCTTTATAGGAGAAAACCTAAATGGTAAAGGGATTAGATCATGATAAATATCATAATCCTATGTGATGAGACATAATGATCTAATAATAGCTCACTTCAGTTAACAAAAAAATTACTCCTAAGTTTATCTTAAGGGTGTTAGAGTAATCATGCATTAGCTAATAATTAATTAATCTTTAATTAATTATTAGCTAATGCATTATTAATCTAACAATTTGGTGGAGAATGATCAATTAAAGAACGTGAGCACACTCTATAAACTTGCAAACCAAAAATGTTGTTTAGAGGCTGAGCTCAAATGAGCTTGGGCTCTTGTATTTTTTCTTCAAAACAAAAAAAGGGAGTGCATTATAATGTGCTCACATTATATTTGGTTGGGGGACAAAAAATAGTTTGGCCAATTTTTGGTCCCCTATCTCCCTACACATACCATTTGGTTATCTCTTCCTCATCAAAATAAATAACTAGAGGGAATCAAAAGAGGGGAAACATTACGAGTCAACCAAAAATGGTAATGTAAGAGTGTGGAAAGAGGAACCAACATGCCAATATCCATAGAATCTTTAATCACATTTATGTGTTACAAGATACTCAAGTACTTGTTGATATTTAATATTGCTAGATTTTGTATGGCATGGAGAAGTATTAATATAAATTTATAATTTTTTATTTGATGGAGCAACCCAATTATTTTCACCACCATTCAAACCATCAACATGTATAAAATTATATTTGATGATATCTTAGATTTAATGTTTAAGTTCCATACACACATGTGTATGTTGTCCATTGATTTTATGAAATTTACAAAATGTATTAGTATCACAACCCTAGGTAATCCTCTTTCTAGGTATAATAGATATATGGGAGGAAAAATGATTAAGTTATTATCAAGTAATGTGGAAGAAAATTTTCCAATGATTCACTAAGAGTTTTAAATTTTCTAGTCCCTTGATTTGAGAAATATAGTATTATCAAGAAGTAGTTGGCACTAGGTTTAAATATTTTCTTACTATTCCTTTTTGAAAGGCGTTATTTTAATATTTTAGGGTATGAAGATGCAGAAGAGATATGGGAAGACATATACTTTAAATTATTTTATGATAGTAATTTATGCTTAACTTTTTATATATGTGCACACAAATCCATGTAAAGAAATTATAACTATTAAATCATGCACTACCTTTATTTAGAGGAAGGATTCCATTAGGATTTTTTTCCCTAAGGTGGAAAGGCCTACAAGCATGCAACCACTTCATGGAATGGAGGATTTGTAATCCACAATCATTGAGTTGATGCTTTATTTTCCATATAGAGATTATATATAACATAATTGCTAATAAGCTCATTGCATCCTTAGGGACATTTGATCAAATCAATCAAAATTATTTCTAGGCTCATATTATGTGGGAATGTTAAAAGAAAGAAAGAAATAATTAAAAGAGTGGAAAAAAATCATGGAGTTAAAAAATTAACCATTGAATGACATAATCCATTAAAGTTTGAGGAAACAATCGAGCTAAAAAATTATCTATATGTGTAACTATGCATGCAACATTGTAAGCTTCTAGATTGATATTAGGATCCCATTTTCCATAATATTAAATTTAGATGAATGTGCTACAAATCCATTAGGTAAGTGGTATATAACAATTTCAAAGGTAAGAGGTGTGTGATGTAGAGGATCATATATAATAGAGTCAAGAGGTTAGTAGGCATACAATACATTTTCTTCTTAAGCTATCCAAATTAGTTCAATAGTGAAAAAAATCAAGGTACATAGGATTTCTTTTGATACTAATCTTAGAGTAGAGAATTATTCACTTTTGAGATCTTCATAATTATAGAATGAAGAAACACATATAAAACATAAACAAAAAACATATCAAGACATAAGTGTCGTGGGGAAAATATTTTTGGAAGAAAAACCACACATTCTAATGTAGCCCAATGTATTATTCAATGATTTAAACAAATTTATAATATACTTAAAGGGAAATCCTTTATAGGAGTACCACCAACAAGAGATGCTCGAGAGTAATTTTTACAATATACAATACCTAGAAATTCACTACTCAATACCACCATCTCAAGAACCTTATAAATAGAAGTAATACATGAAACTATTAAATGGTAATCATAAAATTATGGGCTAAAAAAAACCAAAAATGTGGTGCCCAAATACCTAGTTAAAAAAACATCCAAAACCCAATATGAGTTCACACATTAAAAATAATACACTCCTTCCACATATCATAATTGTGTCATAATCCACTCACCAACTTGGGTGTTCTATTAAATATATTAATCATCTCCATTTAAAGATGGCTTATGACACATTATAACATGGACCATGAGTTGTTCAACAAGTGTAGCACCCTCTTATAGCTCGTTTCTATGTCTTATATGTTTTTACACTTCTAATACATGAGCTCCAACTTTTGGAGACCATAAATTTTAAACCAAGAGGTCATTGGGGTCCCTTTTCTTAAAAAATAGTGTATATCTCAAAAATATCTAAGCAAATTGTATCCTTGGAAGCAATGTTGAACAACCCAAAAAAATTATTTTACCGAAAAAAATTATATATCCTAAAAATTTGAGTTTTTATGCTTCATATTTTGAAAATTGCATTCTTGACATGCTTAAGATTAGGAGTAAGGTCAAGACACCTTTCATAATAAATAGTGCACCCAAGGTATAGATAGGGATGGTAATGGTAAGAGGATCATGGTAAATAATGAATGATGTATAGTGAGGGAGAATGATAAGAAATAAAGTCTTTGTGGTAGGATTTGGGAGCCAAATTATGAGAAAAAGTGGTCATGGGATGAGAAGGAGGAGAAGTGTGGGAAACACAAGGATAGGGGTGATGGTTGTATGTATATAAGATAGGTATTCAAGGTAAATAAAACACTAGTGAATGGAAAAGTGGTGGTGACACTAGAGGGATGAATAGAAGGAATCACCAAGAGAGGAAATATAGGTGGTAGCAGCTAAGGATGTAGTAATAGTAGAAGCATCAAAAGAGGAGGAAGAATGGGTGGATACACTATTGAAAAAATCCATGAGAGTTGCAATACCATGAATAATATACATGCCACAAGGAGTACCTAATTATGTAAAGTAATGGCTAACCATTGAAGCGATTGAGCATTAATAAGTGCATTAATAAGTATGAGAGATCAATCTTAGACACATATGCATTATGATCATGATGGATATGTGGCTAATATTTATCTCTCATACTTATTAGTATGGCCATTATTAGCATTCATTTAAGAACTTGAGGATCAATTTTATTGATTAAACTATCCATACAAGGGTTTATATCAATACTCCTTCATAATAAAATATTAAGGTTTTGAGTAGCTCATGACATAAATAAACCCTAAAGTGGTATGATATGGGGGGGAGAGAGCAATATAAATCATTCTCAAATTTTAATATTAAAAATAGAAGATAAAACCCAAATTATGGAGACCCTAAGAGGATGTAAAATAACAAGGGTTCACCAAAACAAAAAGAAAAACCTACAAACCTCTCTTTATCTAAGATGGAGAATTGTAACATGCCCATTATTCTCCCTAGTAAATCTATCAAGCTTTACCCACATGTAATTATCTATGCATCAAAATAGAGCAATAACTTTTTTTCTTTTCTATTCAATAATAAATGCATCATTTGAAATATAACTTTGTCCAAACTTTTCCATTACATAATCAAAGAATCATTTCCAATAATATAAGTATGATGTAACTTTACATAAATATATTCATGATAACTTTTCACATTGCATTTTCCATAAAGATGGAAACTTGATACATACATAGCTTCAAACAAGCTTACATGAACTAGAAATACAAATGGTCCAGAATGTCCTTCTCCCAAATCTTGGCCTCCAACTGCATGAGGAGAAGCATCACTCAAGCATTTTTTTGTCAACCATGGACTAAGTGTGGTCCCCCCCACCCCCCCCCACACACACATATATATATATATATGTAATTCCATTTCATTATATTTATAAAACACTCATAATTGAACTATTTATATATATACATATATGTATATATATCAATGTATATATATAAATATATAAATATATATACATACATTGATATATATATATATATATATATGTTTCTATATCGACTTACACACACACATACATATATATATATACACATAATTCCATTTCATTATATTTATAAAACACTCATACACGCAATCCCATCAATTGACATATATACATGGAATGTGTATATGCATATATATATATATGTGTCACTTAGTCCACTCGGTATTCCCATGCATATGGGTAATTCGTCCATGAGCATGCATAGGTATGTCAACCTTCGTATACTCATGTACATATTTACTCACATGTATGAGTTTACCAAAGACACATACATATATACATATATATACATTAAATGCACATAAGTCATCGATATACATATAAACACACAAAGACAAATTTCACTTATCATCAAGACTCATCACATACCTCATTCCATACACTCATAAACAAGATTACAAATCATTATAAACACACACAACTAGATTGAAGATCACTTACCATCTACCCAACTGGATTTACTCAATTAAGACCATCTAAGGCATGAGTGTGTGAATGCTCAGTAAGACTAAATTAGAGGTTACCAGACCAAGTTCTTCTCCTGAGTGATACTTCCCTTCTCTTTTGGAGGCTTGAACCTGTTCCTACATTTCAACTTAGTTCACCATAGCAATACTTAGCCGAATCAATGCATTCATATACTTCTCATACATGTCATATTCACATTATATATTACATATACAAAATCATAAAGCATTTAATTGAATCACATTCATTCAACATATTCCATCAAAATTCATAAATAAACACATTCACATTTATTGAAGTAATTCACCAAACAAGGTAATAGTAAATAGGTAATAATACATGGGGTGTAACATATTCCCCCCCTTGCGAATCATTGTCCCCGATGATTTTAAGTATCAATATGACCATAGCATAAAGCACACATCACAAAAACAAACAAAGAAAAATATTATTATTTTTCAAGAATTTTCAAATTCTTGTAAGACTTGTGGAAACTTCAATTTCATTTTAGCATAGTCTTTCTAGGTGGCAGAGTCTTCTGCATACTGATACCATTGGAATTTGCATTGCAAAAAATTTCAATTACGTTAGTGAAGCTTATGTGTTTCGAGCACCTTGAGCAGCTCAATTGTTACCACCCCTGGATCCTGTACCTATAAAGCATTCCAATTAATAACATGGTTATCACCTAGTATATACTACTTGAGATATGAGACATGAAAGACGTTATGCATCCTAACAAGAGTTGGTGGCAAGGCAATCCTATATGCAACAGGGTTGATTTCCCCAAGAACCTCAAAAATTCCAACATAGCACAAATCTAGTTTGGATGAATTTCCAAACTTAATAGAACTTTTGTGAGGTTTAACTCTCAACAAAACTCTATCCCCTATTACAAAATTCCTAAGCACCTGCTTAGAATCAACATAATTTTTTTGCCTATCGTTAGCTTCTGCTAATCTCTGCTTAATGATTCCAACTTGTTCCTCCATTTCTGATAACATCTCAGGTCCAAGACTTATCCTATCTTCCAACTTATCCAGGCTAATAGGAGTTTGACACTTCCTACCATATAATGCTTCAAATGGAGCCATCTTAATCATAGAATGATAGGAGTTATTATATGCAAACTCTACCAAAGGTAGGTAATCCTCCCACTTGTATTGTTGATCCATGCAATACATCCTTAGTAGGTCTTCCAATACTTAGTTTACCCTTTCAATTTTCCCATTCATTTTCGGATGATAAGCAAAGCTTATATTCAATTTTGTTCCAAGTGCTGAAAATAGGGTTTGCCAAAATTTTGATGTCACATGAGCATCCCTATTTGAAATGATCTTTTCAGGAATCCCATGCAATATAAATATATCTTGAACAAAATTTTGAGCTATTACAAGAGCTTCATCAATTAGATTTCTTGGTATGAAGTGAGCTAATTTTGTCAACTTGTCAACCACTACCAGAATGACATTGTGCTTGTTCCTAGACATAGGGAGACCTTGTACAAAATCCATGCTAGTGAATTTCCACTTACTTTTTGGAACTTCATGTGGATACAAAAGACTTGCAAGATGATGATGCTTTGCCTTTACTCTTTGGCACTATAAGCAATTTTCTACAAATCTAGATGTGTCTCCTTTCATACCCTTCCAAAATATAATGGCTTAACATTGAATAACATCTTGGTTACACCCGAATGTCCTAAATATGGTGCATTATGAACTTCTTTCCATACCAAGTCCCTTAATTCCCTAGAATTAGGTACATAGATTCTCCCTTTAAACCTTAACAATCCATTAGATTCAAGGTGATATATGTCATACTTTCAATCTTTTGGATCATTCGTGAGTGCTTGCTTGACTTGTTTAGATAACTCATCACCCTTAGATCCTCACAACACTTGATCCTTAAAGTCAGTTTGGACTGATACCATTGAGGAGATAGGTCTCCTACGACTTAAGGCATCGGCTACCCAATTCTCTTTTCCCTTGATATAACTAATGTCAAAAATGCAATCATATATCAACTCCAACCATCTTCTTTGCCTTGCTTTAAGATTAGGTTGGGTAAATAAATACTTAAGACTATGGTGATCGATCTTGAGTTCACATGGTTTTCCCAACAGATAATGCCTCCACATTTGTAAAGCATGAACCATTGTTGGTAACTCTAAATCATGTGAAGCATATCCAAACATTTCACTCAAGTAAAAGTAAGGTTTCACAAAATGAGAAACAACCAAGTGACATGCAAGCATATCCAAACATTTCACACAAGTAAAAGACAATCTTTCAATATGACAATAAAATAGCAGTCTTTCCAACATAAGGATAAAGAGGTAGAAATCAACATGCCTGTTATAAGCTTCCAACTGATTAATTCTTCTCCTCAAGTTCACTTGCAACTTCTACTATGAACTACTCAAGCACCTCTACTAGCTTCACTCCAATTCTCTCAAAAAATCAAATATAAAGCAACAATACAACTCTCAATCTCACAAACTCTCAGCTTACTTGCAATAAATTTTTAGTAGAATAAATCTTAAGAAATTAGAATGAAAAGTGATGCATTTGGAAAAATGAGTACATGTATTTATACTAATTTGTGAGCAACCAAAGGCTACAAACAAGTAAGTATTTCTACCACCTTTCTTCCTCATGTAACGACTCACTCACAGGTTTGCAACGCATGACAGTTTCGTGGCTAAGTTGACTTAGTATTTGGGACAACAAATTGAAAACAGGTTTCCTAATTCAAATTCCATTTCAAAATGTTGCCAAGTTTGCACTTGACTAATTCAAAACACTTATTTGTAGGCCTGATACTATTGAGGAGATATGTCTCCTATGACTTAAGGCATCAACTACCTAACTCTCTTTCCCCTTGATATAACTAATGTCGAAATCGTAATCATATATCAAATCCAACCATCTTCTTTGCCTTGCATTAAGATTAGGTTGAGTAAACGAATACTTAAGACCATGGTGACCAGTCTTGAGTTCACATGGTTTTCCCAACAGATAATGCCTCCACATATGTAAAGCATGAACCACTACTGCTAACTCTAAATCATGTGAAGCATAATTCTATTAATAGGGTTTCAGCTTCCCAGACTCATAGGCTATAACTTTCCCATCTTGCATTAATACTCCACTCAATCCTTCCTCAGATGCATCTATAATAACCATAAAGTTACCATCTGGGTCTGGTACCTTTAGTATTGGAGTTGTGGTCAACCTTTCTTTAAGTTGGTCAAATGTTGTTTAACATTTCTCAAACCACTCAAACTTCTTTCCCTTTCTTTACAATGACATGATGGGAAAAGCTATCATTGAAATTTTTTGTACAAACTTATGATAATACCCAACCAATCCCATAAAACTTCTAACTTTCAACATATTCTTGGGCATCGACCATTCTAGTACCACTTTAATCTTAGCTGGATCAATCAAAATCCCTTCAGCCAAAATTATGTGACCCAAATATTGTACTTTCTTCTAGAAGAAGGTAAACTTTGAGAGTTTCCCATATAACTTATGCTCTCTCAGTCTTTGAAGTACGATCTCTAAATTCTTGAGATGTTCCTCTCCATTCTTGGAGTAGATTAAGATGTCATCCAAGAAGACTAACACAAATTTATCCAAGTAGTCCCTAAATATATTGTTCATTAGGCTCATGAATGCTACCAGTGCATTCGTCAATCCAAAAGGTAAGACTGTGAACTCATAATGTTTGTATCTAGTTTTGAAAGCAGTTTTGAATACATCCTCATCCTTGATTATAATTTGGTGATATCTAGAATGTTAGATCAATCTTCTAGAATACTACCACTCCTTGCATCTAATCAAAGGGATCATCAATGAATGACAAGGGATACTTGTTCTTTATTTTTTGCTTTGTTAAGCAACCAATAATCAATACATAAGTGTAGTGTACCATCTTTCTTCTTTACAAAGATTACTAGTGCTCCCTAGGGTGAAACACTAGGTCTTATCAAACCTTTAGAAAACAACTCTTCTAGTTGTGCCTTTAACTCCATTAGTTCAATTGTGGTCATCTTATAAGGTAATTTCGATATAGGTTCTGACCTTGGTACTATGTCGATAGATAAATCAAATATCCTCTTAGGGGGTAATCCAGGTAATTCTTCTAGAAATACATCCTCAAATTTCCATAGGATAGGATGCTTCTCCATATCCAATTATCCAGATTCAAAAACTTCACCTTCTATGACATCTTGATGAGGTCCATAAAATACTATATCATCTTGAGAGATGAATTCCTTACCTTCCTCTGAAGCTTCTCCATTTTTACTGCAAAGAGTTGACAACCTTTCTTCTTTGCTAGATATGCATCTACACAATGGATGTTTGTTGTAACTTAACCTCTCTAGGTGTTCCTTGCATTGACACCCAGTTACTTAGATCGTCTAAACATTCAATTGTTTTCGCATGACAATCTACCTTGGCCCTATGTCTCCACAACCAATTCATCCCTAAGATGACATCATAAGACCCTAAGGGAGCTACGTACAAATTCACTTCCATTGAAAAACTTGGAAGTTTAACTCTTGCTTCAAATAAACATTGAATTACCTTAGCTCTTGTTTGGTTAGCATATTCTACAACCCAAGATTGTTCCATGTAGTGAGATTTTCTATACATTTGACTTGTTATTCTAGGAGAAATAAAAAATTTAGTGGCACCAATATCTATTAAAATTGAAATTGGAATTTCAGATAAATTACTTGAAACTTCTACCAGAGTTATATGGTATTCTACTTGGCGATTATCCACAATAGCATGAATCCTTTACTAGAATGCAACTTTCTGAGGTGGGAGAGAATTACCATGTGGTTGTATCCGAGAAGGTTTTCTTATAAAATTACTCGCATAGTGGTTCCCATCACATGTAAAACATCCTTTCATTGGTCCCCTCCTTTTCATAGGTCTTCCAGAATTACTTTCGTTTCCACCAACATTATTGTTTAAGTTGTTATTTCCCCTTCAATCTTTCCTTGATTGATTACCAAGTGGGATCCCTTATCCCATTGATTTTGGAAACTTGGCCCTTCATTAGGATTTCTTGGAGCTTTGATTGGTCTGCATCCAACTAGACTTCTTTTTATTTCTCTCCTGGTAGTTTGAGATGGTCTTAAGCCTTTGTTCCTTCTTAATTGCATTCTCGTACACTAAATCCATTATTTTTGGACTATGCACATCTACCTCACCACCTATTTGTACATTTAAACCCATGATAAACTTCCTTATATGGAAGTTCTCATCCTTCTGGTACATAGGTACGTACTTAAGGAGTCGAGAGAACTTCTCCCCATACTCATTCATTGAAGAGTCACCTTGCCAATAGGTTTTGAAAAACAATGAGCTTTTGATCATAAAAGAGTTGAGGCAACCATATCTTTCAAAAAATATCCATAAATTCGCTCCAAGTGAGGCTTAGGGAACTAAATCCAAGCTCCATTTTCTTATTCATCCACTAGTTTGATGCTTCACTCGCCAATTGAAATTCTCACCATACAACTTTAGTGACCTTAAAGTAATTTTTTATTTCCTTATATTTCTCCATTTCCGTAAGCCACACTTCTGCCACATCTCCAGTAACACTACCATGAAATTTTGGTGGTGTGATTTTTCTCATGTCATTTGACAACTCATTTTCCAAACGCTTCCTTTTAGTCCCCTCAAAATATGATTGTGAACTATCACTCTCTTGATCACTAGATTTAGTATGATTACGAGAATCTTCCCCTTCTTCATTGTTGGGTATTTCTTCATTATTATTTGGAACTTCTTGTTCCACTTTTTCCTCTCCCCTAACTTCTTGTTCACAGTTTTCTATTCTTACTCTAGTCTCATCCATGATAGCTAGAATACGGTCCAATTTGGATTTAGCATTTTTGGCGCCTTGCCCTACTTCTTGACTTTCCCTCATATTAGTTCTTGTCCTAACTATATTTTCCACTAAATGGTTATACTTGGAGGTTTTCATTTTAATTAGATCTACAAATTTTTTCTCAATGTTAACAACATTCTAAAGATCTATCATTCACATAATAAATTCTATTTAAAGAACTCATTCATAGTTTTTTTTTCCAAAATCATATTTTCATTATAATCAAAAAGGATTTTTTAATTTCCTTGAGTTTACATAGAATGACTATTAAGATCTAGTCTTTAAGGGAGTATATCCTTCAAATTTTCTTTCTGATACATAGCTACGTGGGGTATAACACTCAAAATTTTGCTCATTTCTATCTTCAAAGGATAATAACCCTCAGATTTGTCCTCAGACACATAGTTTTGAGGTACATAGCCCTTTGATTCGCTACTTGTGGTTATTATAATGACTTCCACTAAGGGAAGAACTTGAGGATCCCCAAATAACATGACTGGACTAACACCACATTTTGAGGGCATATCCTTGGAAAGTGATAAATAGTTTGAATTTTCCAGAGAGATAGGAGGTAAGTAGTTGAAGTTGGCATCATCTTTCATCCTTCTCTTCTCTTGGCTAATTCATGAAAGAGCATGAATGAATGTCTCGATATCACTTAGTCAAATGGCGTTGTCATAATTAGTTCCCTCGATGGTACAGACAAGGGCTTCTCTTTCCTTCTTGGCCTGTAGGTAGCACTCATTTCCAACCATTGACTTTCTTGCAGTTATCCTAAGATGCACCATCCTAGCACAAGAATTTTTAAACATTAGATTCTCATAATGTTGGATTGGAAACATAGCAAGCACATAGGTTCCAAAGCTGAAAGTGGTAGCTCTGGTACCATGTGTAACATGCCCATTGTTCTCCCTAGTAAATCTACTAAGTTTTACCCACATGTAATTATCTATGCATCAAAATAGAGCAATTCATTTTTTTCTTTTCTATTCAATAATAAATGCATCATTTGAAATATAACTTTGTCCAAACTTTTCTATTGCAACTCTATCTCATGCAAGACACCTAAAGTATCACTATACTTCATAAAGCATTATTGATCTATGTATAGCACAAATAGTATTTATATCCATATAATATAATACACTCCATGTATTCACATCTATAAGAGAAAATATCAAAAGTAAGGTTTCACAAAACGAGAAACAACCTTGAGTGACATGCAAGCATATTCAAACAGTTCACACAAGTAAAAGATAATCTTTCAATATATGACAATAAAATAGCAATATTTCCAACATAAGAATAAATAGGTAGAAATCAACATGCCCATTATAAGCTTCCAACTGATTAATTCTTCTCATCAAGTTCGCTTGCAACTTCTACTATGAATTACTTAAGCACCTCTAATAGATTCACTCCAATTCTCTCAACAAATCAAATATAAAGAAACAATACAACTCTCAATCTCACAAAATCTCAGCTTGCACTAATTTTTTAGCAGAATAACTCTTAAAAAATTAGAATGAAAAGTGATTCATTTGGAGGAATTGAGCACCTCCATTTGTACAAATTTGTGAGCAATCGAAGGCTACAAAAAAGTAAGTATTTTTTCCACCTTTCTTCCTCATGCAATGACTCACTCACAGGTTTGCAACACATGATAGTTTCATGGCTGAGTCAATTTAGCATTTGGGACAACTGAAAACAAGTTTCCTAATTCAAATTCCATTTCAAAATGTTTCCAAGTTTGCACTTGACTAATTCAAAACACTTATTTGCAGGTTTATACGAATTCATAGACTTCTATTACATTCCAACTACAAGCAAATATGGCACCACCTTCATAGTGAGTGGGTTTGACATAGTCTACAAGTTAAAAACAACATTAACAATATTCTAAACTATTTACACAACAACACAATACGTGCTTTATTTCATGCTTTGACTTAGTCTTTGAAAGACTTAATGCGTTGGCTTCATTTCCATAAGTTTATCAAATACATTTTATTAACAAACATATTTATTTTAAATATAAATATAAAGAATAGTATTACATATTATATATATACGTAAAATTCCATTTCATTATCTTTAAAAACACTCCTACATGCAATCCTATCGATTGATATATATATATATACATATGGAAAGTGTATATACATATATCTATGTGTGTGTGTATCACTTAGTCCAATTAGTATTCCCATGCATATGGGTAATCCGTCCATGAGCATGTGTAGATACGTCTACCTTTGTATACTCATGTACGTATTTACTCACATGTATGAGTTTACCAAAGACACGTACATATATACATATATATACATTAAATGTACATATCTCATCGATATACAACTAAACACATAAAGATGGATTCCACTTATCACAAGACTCATCACATACCTCATTCCATACATTCATAAACAAGATCACAAATCAATACAAATACACACAACTAGACTGAAGATCACTTACCATCTACCCAACCAGCTTGACTCAACTAAGACCATCTAAGGCGTGAGTGTGTGAATGATCAATAAGATTGAATTAGAGGTTACCAGACCAAGTTATTCACTTGAGTGATACTTCCCCTCTCTTCTAGAGGCTTGAACCTATTCCTGCATTTCAACTTAATTCACCATAGCAGTAGTTAGTTGAATCAATGCATTCATATGCTTCTCATACATGTCATATTCACATTATATATTTCATATACTGAATCATAAAGCATTTAATTGAATCAAATATTCATTCAACATATTCCATCAGAATTCATAAATAAACACATTCACATTTATTGAAGTAATTCACCAAACAAGGTAATATTAAATAGGTAATTTAACACATGGGGTGTAACAAGAATTCAATCCCCTTTACATAAATCTTTGGTAAAGACAAATAACATGAAAATCTAGAATCTACCCTAGATTAAAGGTTGCTAATAAATTTAAATGGATAAAATTCTTTAAAAATAGATAAATATTGAATGATACTTAATTGGAAACTATGACAAATGTTGAATGAAGATTCATTTATATGCAAAAATATTAGTGAATTTTAGATGAATGCCTTGGAATTGGTGAATTACTTTCTTATTGCTTTGGGTCACTTTTGTAGCTATAGACTCAATTCTACAAATATGTTCATCTAATATGTGCTTGCATTTCAGATCTTTGTTAACTTTTGATTGTTGGTTTTAGCTTACGCCAATGTTCTCAATCCACCTTGACTTAAAAACATGTTTGTGATTCTTGTTGGTTTTTGTGTAGTGAGAATAATTACTCTTTTGTATTTAACCATGCAAGATTATCAATTCAAAAACTAGAAAAAAGATCAAGGATAGAACTCTCAAACATGCAAAGATACCTTAGATGCATGTACAACACAAATTCCCTAATAAACATTCATAATAATGCTAGCTCTAAGACGCAAGAGATCTAAATGATATCAAATGTCTCTGAAATGAACTAGAGTGATCACTTCAAATACATCACCAAGAGTCACAAACAAAATATTTCCTAATTTGAATTGGCTCACAATAATGATAAGGATAGTTCAAGTTGGCCCCAAACTAAAATTTGAACTTTAAAATGAAAGAGTCATTTTCATGATTGTAGAGTTGACCAAGGAAATGAAAAAACTAAAACTAATAACTCCCGAAAAAATAATATAGATAAAGTCACATAAAATTGAGATTATGTATCCACTTTCATCTAAAAATACACTATTTATATACTTCCTATTACATAGACTAGCACTTGCATCTAACGAGGTTCAAGGATTATGCCGATATAAAACTATATGTATGTTAATATGTTAGAGAGTACGTGTTTGTGCATGCAAATTCGCTCAATTAAACAATTAATAATAAATACTAAACAATGGATTGAAATAAGCTTAGACAAATCTAGATTTTTTCCTTAAAGAAATTAAGTATGATCTAAAATATTTGCATACGGATTTAAAACATAAAGCAATGCAAATGAAAAAAGAACATTGCCATCAATTGACCAAAAACACTGCAAATGAAAATAGAATGTCCACATCCAGTTGTCAAATCAACATTTATTTGGCTTTTATGTGATAAAGTGAGATTTTGGAGGCTTTTATCATTAAACGACAACTGTTTACCATTGAAAGACAGTTACAACTTGCTTTACGATGACTCAATAGTGGTTTGCAGATATGAGACTTGTTCCAAGTTCAAACCTCACGCTATATGTAGTCTATCAACTAATTATATATCCACTTTCATCTAAAAATTCACTATTATACACTTCCCATTACATAGAAGTCACTCAAATAAAAAAAGAGAGCATGAACATGCAAATTTCACCATTACAATCTTACAAACAGTAGATTGTGAAGTCCACATCAACGAGACTATCACCAAGAACAACTCCTTGCTATAACTTGTATTAAACGCAATCACATTGTTCTTGTAAAGTTCGTGACACTCCCTCCAATTGTTTATCTAATCAATGACGATAGTTATCCTTCCCTCTAAAATATTCACAAAAGGATGACACTGTTGTCGTAAATTTCTTCCACATGAGATTAAATTGTTCATGCTCTGTGCAGAATTTCCATCAAAGAATTCAGACTAGATCTCTTTCAACGTAATATTCTCACCATTCTTATGGAACCAAGATTTTCTACAACAGAATTAAGCAATCATGGGAATTGGTGATATTCAGAAAAGCATTGTCGCCATTAACACTTAACACTTAACACCAGGGTTGGTTAGTTCAAACATATTTTTTCTCTCAACTCCTACTGACCAAGTTATGGAGTGGTAAAGTTTGCCATCCATTAACAGGCAAGCCAGTTATTCCAGTTTTTTTTCTATTTTCAGAAGTTCCAAACAACGTTAGTGATAAGACCTTGTGAAGTGATAACTGAAATATATATTATCTTTTAACAATGGAGCCCATTTTCAGGACGTTGAAGAGTAAAAATTGTAGTATCTTATAACAATGGATTGTCAAGACGTTACGATCCATAGTTGGTGAAAGGACAACGATAGAAAGAGACCGTGATTATTAAAATAGGGATTCATGCTTACCTGCAATATATAGAAGCCAAAACTTTTTATTCATTATAGGACAAGCAGGTAACCGACAAAATCAAGGTGTGATTTACACACCTTATTTTTGGAGTCTTTTTCCATTGTTTTAAACTTATTTTTTTATAATACTACTTTGGTTGTCAAGGTTGTTCAAAGGAAAAAGACAAGAAAAAGAAAGAAGAGAAGCAATCCAATTTTCCGAATAGGTCGAAGTTGAATGAGCTAGGAATTGTGGAAAGATTAGCTATATCTAGAAGTAGTGTCAAGAAAAGAAGTCTAAGAAGGAATTGACGATGATCTTTAATGAAGTATATTAAAAAATGTGTTTTTAAAATATGTGTTATGCATGTGTGTGATGATATATGGCTCATTGATTATGGTGTTTTGTTTCATATGATTATTCTTATAAGGTGATATTTTGTGTTTAAGAGTTATATTGAAGGAGAAGTCTTTTTGGGGATAACACATCTCATAAGATTATTGATTGTGAGAAAGTTAAGTTCATGTTAAGAAACAAGAGGATTACAAATGTATTTGGTGTGTTGTACATCTTTAGATTGGCGAGGAAATTAATTTCTATAAGTAAATGAAGACATGGGTCATGTATGTCATTTTTAGTAAGGAAGGGTATAAAATGGGTAGAGAATCCATGGTGTTGGCAAAGGTAGTTCATATTAGGATTTTATTTAGACTTGGTGCTAGCACATCAATTGAATACAATAATTTTGAGGTTCTTGATAGAGGAACCATAAGCTACTTGTTGAGAAGACCATGTTGTGGCATGAACTATTGAGCCAAAATAGTGAGAAAGGCCTTAGATCATTTAAGTCAAAAGGTCCTCTAAAAGTTTGGTTTAGTTCAACTCTACTATATTTAATGAGATTTTATATTTGGTTTATAGTGATGTGTTTGGACTTGATTATGTTGCACTTATTTAAGAAAATATTTGTAAAACATATCTTTTATTGATGATTTAAAAAAAAAACATGGGTATTCTTTCTTAGAAAAAATATCATCTTTATTAGGTTTAAAGAGTTAAACAATCTTATGGAGAACTAGATGGAGAAGAAGATCAAATTCTTAAGGATAAAAAATGGTAGAGAGTTCTTGTCATCAAAGTTTGAGAAAAGTGATGAAGACAATGAGACAACAATACATAAGACAAAATCATGTATCACTTGTAGAAAGAATGGACAAGACATTGATGGAAAGGTTAGTAGGATGGTCAATGGTGTTAGGTTAGAATATAAATTCTAGGCATAAATAGTTGGTACTACTTATTATTTGATCAACTAATCTCCTACATTAAATTTTGTTGATAAAAGGGTCAAATAAAATAGATGGTAACTAAAAAAAAGGAAGAGTCCAAGCACCAAATTTTTTGGCATAAGTAATACATTCAATTGATTACAACTAGTGATTTGGTCTAGCTTAAATAACCAAGCCTAGAAGCAAATATTATATGTTATTGAATTTATAAACTAGATAATTGGTGTAGTTAAATGTCTATTCATAGTGCATTATGAGTCATTATCACAAACTAAAAAAGCTTGCCAAATATTTAGTTAATGCAAATGCACAATAAGGATGGATGTTTTGGAATTTATAAGATTGCCCCAAATATTGCAAAAGCTTTGTGTCCAATATGAATTTTTGATACTCAAATTTATTTTAAATTTAGGGTGTATCATGTTCTATCTTAGGCATGGGTGCCTTAATTCTATTTGGGAACTCTTAGGTTTTTAAAAAAGCCTCCTAAAATGGTCTAAATATTATTCCTAAGTAGTTGCACGTTAAGCTAATTTCCTATATGATTTGCTATTACATGTGAGTATGTGGAGTCTCTTATTCATAGCTCTTGGAACCATTCACCAAGTTTATTATCATTTTTATCTACCCCTAATCACTTAACTTCCAATGGCTAGTAATATTGGTTCTCCCCATTTCCCCAATTTGTGTTACATTATGGTGACTGGTCCACACACTAAAGTCTTTAGTGCACTCTAAATGGTGACCTATTGTATTAGATACCCCCATGAACTTGGCTTGTCCATCATGGAAAAGGATCTTGGTGGGCCCTATTTGGCAAGTAATCTTTAAAGGGTGAATAAAAATATGACATACATTGTCCTCTGGCTTACTAAAAAATTTAGTCATGAATATGATAAAGCACCAGAATTGTGTATGCACCCTACCATGTGGTGAATCCTTATTTCCTTCACTACACTCTTATAAGGGGGACCCATTCCTTCCTTGAGTGCACAAATGCACAATCCTATCCTCTCGATGCACATGACTATCTATTTGAGGGATAAGTATTATTTGAAGTTCATATGTGAGTTGCAATTGTGCAAAGTGATTAGTGGGACCGAATGGTACATGTGAAAATTGGTTTGAAACTAAGTTGTTTGCATGAGCTAATGGGAGGATCACATTGATCTTTGTACCCATGTAGTAATACTAACTTAGTTAAAGGTTGAACCCCTATAGTTGCATGATATTGTTGATCTAAATAATTGAAGGTAAATCCATTGCCAAGATCAAAACAAATTTGAATGCATTAAATTTCCTTTTGAGATTAATTAAAGTCCATATATCAATCAAGATTTATTATTTAAATAAACAAACAATGACGATTGTAAGGCTCTACATCAAAAAAATATAATTGTCAACAACCATGAAAGCATCATTCAATTGTTCCCTAATCCATTGATAATTTTGTGCTTCTAGAGTCAAAGAGGAAAGTGTTTACAATTCCATAGAGTTGTGTGAGATTGTATTTGTGCCACATCATGTCAAGTTATTGGTGGAAGCCACTAGGGTGTATTGATCAATTGGTGAGTCCACATTCATACTCGCTTATATTTTTTGAAGAAAATTCTATAATTCATCCATGTAGAAATAGTTTAGTTTTATAAATTACATTAAATTTATTTCATTTCTATAAGTTACTAGTTGTAAATTATGCTCCAAATTCAAGAGCCCTATTTGAAATTAATACCTTGAAAATATAACCATTTCCATCAAGAGAAAATAGGCCCTAGACCTAACTAAGATTTCCCCTAGGCATTAAAATATTTCAAACAAGCCATTGGTTGTGGTGTCCTTATTGGTATGTTAAAGGATAGTAGAATGAAAATTAGAGACATTATTACTCGCACCAAGAGAGGCTATTCATTCACATTTTTCTACAAAAAAGAAAATTAAATCATCTATAATGGCTAGAGATTTAACTTAGGGAAGTTCATTGTACCAAACTATTATGTTGACATAAAAATTTTAGAATGGACTATGAAGAGAACCTCGAGACATTTTTGTGTTTGACACTAAATGTGTTAAGATTTTTATCATTGACAAGGGGCTCTTTTACAAGGAATTTCTCCTAAATTTTGAATCTTTTACTCCTCTAGACTTAAAATCCCTAGCTACACAATAAGATAGGCCCAAATACAAGTACAAGGCTAAATAGATACCAAATTTGAGCTTCAAAAATCATGGAGAGGGACCAAAATCCATTCTTGACATATAAATGGATTCAATTGATGCGATGTAATTTTACCCCTATTTTAAGGATACATTTGAGGGAATGTGCAAAGTAATGGGTGTTAGAGTCACCAATGGAATCAAGCCTTTAGGATATCTACAAAACTAAAATATGCCTTCCACAAGAGATCAAAAAGAGAAAAATATTGCCCAATTATGGGCACACTGGTTTTAATTAAAACCCATTAAGATTACATGAATTTCATTGATTGATTTAAATGTACATACAGTGCCTTGCTTATATAGGCAAGATTGAAAGATAGGACTAGACAAGATTGTGATAATTGTCTTAATCCTATGCAGTTAGACATGAAAATTAAATAAAAATATAAGATAAGATAAGATCACATGACACCTAAGGATTCTAGAAAGATTCCTAGATCTCTAAGTAAGCTTAACATGTGAGCATGTGTGAATAAGACCTATTGGGTGAACTAGTTTGGTAAAAACCTTATTTATGCCAACAGTGGGAATTGATGCTATCCCTACTATGTCAAAGGGAGCATTGGGTTTTTCTACCCAATCCAAATCATATATAAAATATACTATCCAATTATGCTAGCTATTTGACCAAACATTGAAGGGAAGGACAATAAAATGCCAAGAAGCAAGGTGAAGTAACTTCATTCAAATGGTATTTTTCATTGTTACATATTTACCTTTATGTATTTGTTGGTGCTTAGAGTCCTAAGTTGAATGTTCAACTATATGAAAATGAATTTGGATCAAGAGTTTGTAGACCTATATGTTGGGAAAATGTGTCTCGGCCTTGCACTTACACAAGTTACTGTTGATACATAAGGTATTGTTCATTCGATGATGACGGGGGCTTCCCTTGTGAGGGGTCTAGGGGGATCATCCCCCCAGTTGGGGTCCAAGGGCAACACACCCTAGTTGGGGCTAGGGGGAAATCCTCGAAAGGAAAATTTTATTTATATTTTATTATTGTAAATCTAGACCGTTCATCATTATGTCTCATATTTGATAGCCAATATTTTATTAGCTTGACTAGCTCTAGAAGACAACCCTACTTTATGAGGGCATTGTATTATGGCTGTGGATTGTGATGTATTCTGAGATTCTGATAGCGGTCATGTTGCCTCTGAATCTCTGGTTGGTGATACTCCTGTGAGAAGCTTGCTCTGCAAGTGTATTGTAATCTTTGTGATTTCTTAATAATATATTGGGAATTTTTTGGAGTGTGAGTTTTTTCTCCCGAAAGGGATTTCTCCACATAAATCATTGTGTTGTGGTATGCATGATATTTGTATTTCTTTTTGTTTAAGTTTCTGTAACTATTAAAGATCTAATTTTTTTTTGCATTATTCTCCTCTCAAGATTAGTGTAGGAAGTTGTTCTACTACCTTAGCTTCCTTTCAAGTGGTATCAAAGCCTGATCACCTTTGGCTTTAGTTGTGGGTTGTTGAGTTTTTTGAACTAATCCAGATTTGAGTGGGAGCTTATGTAGAAGAAGCTTTGTGATCTTGTTGCAAGAATTTTTAGATGGCAAGTTCATCGGGGAGAATAGAGGTGGATAAATTCTCTGGAAATAATTTTGAAATGTGGAAGCTGAAGATGGAGGATTTGTTGATAGATCGAGATCTGTGGGATGTTGTTGATGAGAATGTTTCAAGGCCTACAGATTATACTCAAGCTGCTCAATATGATGTTATGGATCATAAAGCCAAGGATCTAATCAGATTATGCTTGACAAACTCAGTTTTAATCAATGTCCATGAAGAGACCTTTGCACAAAAACTATGGAAGAAGCTTGGTGAGGTGTATCAAGCCAAATCTTTAGTGAACAAGATTTTCTTGAGGAAGAAATTGTATTCCTTGAGAATGGAAGAAGGTGGATGAATTATAGACCACCTGGAAGCATTCAATATGATGGTGGCTCAATTGACCTGTCGAAATGGATAGGAAGAGAAATGTCAGATCCTGTTTTGTTCTTTGCCTTATTTGTGGGATTCTCTTGTTATGGCTATTGGGAGTACTTAGATGTTATATTGAAGACTGAAGATGTGGTGGGTTCCTTTCTTTCTAAAGAGATGAGGAGGAAGGTATCCATCAGTGCTAAGGAGGCCCTAAATGTTTTTGGAAGACCTAAGGAAGAAGGAAAGAAGAATGAGAAGCATGACAAATCCAAGTCCAAGGGGATATCTAAGTCTCTTGGAAAGTCCAAAGTTATTTGTTTGAACTATGGTAAGCTTGGACATGTTCGTAAAGACTACAAATAAGAAAAGAAGAAGAAAAAGAAGTATTTTGATTTTGATTTTGAGTCTGAAAAGGAAGATGGTGACACATTCATTACAACTTTGGCAACTCATGCAGGTAATGATGCATGGTTAATTGACTCAGGTGCATCTTTCCATATGACCTTTAATAGAGATTGGTTTTGTGAATATGAGGAATTTGATGGATGTAAGGTGTACTTGGGTGATTATTCTCATTTAGACATTGTTGGTCATGGTAAATTTAAAATCAGGTTTCCTGATGGTAGAATAAAAAGGATTAATGGTGTGTTGCATATCCCCGATTTAGCACAAAATTTGTTATTTGTGAACAAACTAATAGATGCAGGTGTGCAAGTAGTATTTTCTGATACAAGATGCAAGATGGTCAAAGGTGCTATGGTGATTGCTAGAGGTGTCAAATATGGCACATTGTATAAGCTTGATGCATGCACTATTGAGTGCAATAGTACTTCTGTGAAAATAAAGTCTGTGGAAGAAGTGAGGGTTTCACCTTCAGCAGATGGTCATGGCTTTTGGGTACCCAAGGGCGCTTTTTCTTCTAAATCAAAGTTACCTGCATAGAAAACTATGTTATGGCACCAAAGACTTGGCCACATTGGAGAAAAGGGTCTAAGGACCTTGAAAAATAAAAACCTTGTTGAAGGGGTGTCTGATTGCAATCTTGAATTTTATTTCTGTGAGCATTGCATTTATAGAAAACAAAAATGCATTCAATTTTACTCTTGAGTTCTAATAAATCTTGTAGTGTATTGGATCTTATTCATTCTAATGTGTTTGGTCCTATAGATGTTCCTTCAATTTTTAAATCCACATATTAGGTTTCATTTATTGATGATTATAGTAGAAGGACATGGGCATATTTTCTAAAGAGTAAATATGAAGTTTTCAGTTGATTTAAAGAATTTAAAGCAATGGTTGATTTGTAGACTAGAAAGAAAATAAAATGTTTGAGGATTGATATAATGGCATAAAATTTTTCTCTAATGATTTTGATAAATTATGTAAAGATTGTGGTATTCATAGATATATGACAACTCCATATTCTCCACAATAGAATGGAGTTGTATAAATATTGAACATGACAATGATAGAGAATGCTAGGAGTATGTTGAGTGGTGCTAGTCTAGAACAAAGGTTTTGGGATCAAGTTGTTGCCACTGTTTGTTACTTGATTAATAGGTCTCCTACATCAACTCTTGTTCATAAGACACCTATAGAGGCATGGTCGGGCCACAAGCCTTCATTAAGAAATCTTAGAGGTTTGGTTGCAAGGCATATGCACATGTGCCAAATGAGAAGCAAACAAAGTTGGATAACAAGGTTGTGAAATGTATCTTCATCGGATATAGTTATGGTGTGAAAGGATACAAGCTTTAGGATCCTATTGCACGGAAGGTAATACATAGTAGAAGTGTTATTTTTAGAGAAAATAAGCCTTCTTTTGTTACATTGTAGCCACTAGAACAAAGTAAAAAGGAAGATGTGATTCAATTTCCTCATACACCTAAGAAAGTTGAATCAAGGCTCATGGATAGACAAGAAGTTGAGGAGAGATCATCTAGCTCTCAATCTTCAGAAGAGGAGGAAGAACCTCCAACTCAGCTTGTTCGTAGGTCTAGAAGGCATAGACAACCACCTGAAAGGTATTCACCTGATGATTGGAGATGTATTTTTTCTTTGAATACTAACATGGATGAACCCAGATCAGTAGAAGAGGCATTAGGTATGAATGACACAAAATATTGGAAGATTGCCATGGATGAAGAAATTGAAACTTTGAAAAAGAATGATACATGGGATCTTGTACCATTTCCAAAAGGACAAAAACCTATTGGTTGCAAATGGGTGTTTAAGAAAAAGATTGGTTTAGATGGAGGTATTGAGAAGTACAAAGCAAGGTTGGTTGCAAAAGGCTACTCTCAAGTTGAGGGTGTTGATTATGATTAGATATTTTCTCCTGTTACAAAAAATGACATCCATTAGATTTTTTCTTTCTATTGCTGTTGCTTATGATTTAGAAGTTGAGGAAATAATTGTGAAAACTGCTTTCCTTCACAGTGACTTGGAGGAAGATATTTATATGACATAGCCAGAGCACTATATGGTGAAAGGTGAAAGTAAATTGGTTTGCAAATTGAAGAAATCTTTGTATGGCTTAAAATAGAGTCCTAGGATGTGGTACCAAAAATTTGATACATATGTGTTGAGTTTGGGATTTGAGCGTTCCAAATCAGATCATTGTGTTTATTATAAAACCAATGGTGGTCATTTCTTGTTTATTGCATTATATGTTGATGATATGTTATTCATTGGTAAAGGTAAAGGTATGATTTTAGAACTGAAATCTCAACTTGGTACTAAGTTTAAAATGAAAGATCTTGGTGTAGCTAAACATATTCTGGGGATGGGAATTAGAAGAGATTTAGTGAACATAAAGCTATGGCTTCGCCAAAGTAAGTATGTCAATTCAATTTTACAAAGGTTTGATATGAAAGATTGTAGACCATTATGTTCCTGTTTCAGATGGAATAAAGTTATCTATTTCAGATTGTCCAACGTCTCCATTAGAGATGAAAGACATGAGCATAGTACCTTACTAGAGTCCAATTGGAAGCTTAATGTATACTATGGTTTGTACAAGACTAGACATTGCCAAAGCAGTGGGAGTTCTTTCAGATATATGTCTAATCCTGGTAGAGTTCATTGGGATGTAGTTAAAAGAGTCTTTAGATATTTGCGTGGTACCTCAGATTATTCCTTGTGTTATCATAGTAATATGAATGAAGATGAGATTTCCCTTGATATTCATGGTTATGTGGATTCAAACTGTACATGCGATGTTGATAGCAGATGTTCCACCAGTGCTTATGTGTTTAGTTTATTTGGTGGTGCAATTAGTTGGATGAATAAGCAACAAGATGTGGTTTCTTTGTCCACTACTGAAGTAGAGTATATGGTAGCTACTAATGCTTGTAAAGAAGCCATTTGGCTTAAGAGACTGTGTTCATATAATGGAATAAAACAAGGTGCAGTGACAATTTATTGCAATAGTCAAAGTGTGATATGTCTCGCCAAGAACCTGACATTTCATGCCAGGACCAAGCACATTGATGTACAATATCATTTTGTTAGAGATATGGTCGAAGATGGCAGGGTGAAGTTGGTTAAGGTAGAGACTTTGATGAATGTTGCCGATTCAGTTAACTAAGCATGTGAGCACAAAGAAGTTCAGATGGTGTTCAAATACTATGGGCCTTTTGGCCCCTACCAATTAAGAGATGATGTTTATTCACCCTCCCATTGTATTTGCAAGGTGTTCAACAAGTGGGAGATTTTTTGGGAAAATATGTCTCAACCTTGCAATTACATAAGTTACTATTGATACATAAGGTACTGTTCATTCGATGACAACGAGGGGGTGCAGGGGGTCTCCCCCATGAGGGGTCCAGGGGGATCATCCCCCTGGATGGGGTCCAAGGGAAACACGCCCTGGCGGGGGCTAGGGAGCAGTGCCCCTGAAAGGAAAATTTTATTTATACTTTATTATTGTAAATTTGGACCATTCATCATTATGTCTCATATCTAATGATCGATATTTTATTAGCTTGAATTTCCCTAGAAGACAACCCTATTTTATGAGGGAATTGTATTATGACAGTGGATTGTGATGTATTCTGAGAGTCTGATAGTGGTTGTGTTGCCTCTGGATCTCTGGTTGGTGATACTACTGTGAGAAGCTTGCTCTGCAAGTATATTGTAATCTTTGTGATTTCTAAATAATCTATTGGGCGGATTTTGGAGTGTGGGGTTTTTCTCACGAAAGGGTTTTCCGCACGTAAATCATTGTGTTGTGGTATGCATGATATTTGTGTTTATTTATATTTAAGTTTTTGTAACTGTTAAAGATCTATTTTTTTTTTTGTATTATTCTCCTCTCAAGATTGGTGTAGGAAGTTGTTCCGCTACCTTAGCTTCCTTTCACTATACAATTATGGCCTCGTCATTTGGATAAGTATGATCTTAGGCTTCTCTTCTACACCTATGAGGATTAATTTGTGACCCCTGTGTTAGGTAAGTCAAGTTTCAATAGGTCTATACTTTCTATAGGTTTTTATGAATTCCTTAATCCCCTATATTATAAACCAAATATTAAAGAGCTACACAATTGGGGAAAATTATTCTTGCATGATGGGTACACAATTATCCAAAATTTTGGTTCCACATAAATGCCTCATAAGTTGACATGTTGAGTACCTATCACAATTTCTTATTTGGAGGATCTATGACAAATGAGCTGGGCCAATTGTGCATATATAAAGCTACATAAGAGGAAAAGTATCCTCCCATCTCATACCAAGGTTGGAGACTTTACTATCTTAGGTCTTGAATGGTATGAGAGGGTAGGTGATATAATTTGTCAAGAGGGACTAAATTTTGCAACTCATAAGAAATATCCATCGAATGAAGGCCTTGTTGCAAAATTGGAGTGTACTGTGTAGTGTTTCAATAAGTAAATCTCATTTTCTTCTACATTTGTCTCTAGAAATATAGTATCTCAACAAAGTAGAAAAATACAATACAACATGAATCTAGTGTGGAGGAAACACAAGAAAATGGTAAGGGAGTGGTGATTAAAGGATCCTCTGGATTATAGTAAGAGGAATTTTTTTTGGAGGATCCTCAATCTCCTCAAGTTCCACCTGAATTTAAAATAGACATTGATCACTCTAACCCAATAGATGTAGAGATCATCAGAACAATCTAGTCTACTAAGCATTCATGGAGAATCCAAGCTACTACTCATGATATTGTCATTGTGCTAGGTGAATTCAAATGTTAGAGTTTAGTACATGATATCAAGAAAAAGGCATGTGAAACATTCATGGTAGGTGACCATTTTATTAGAACTAAATAATTTAAAATATTTTTCATAAGATTTAAAAAGATTTACCCAAATTGATTTCAAGACTATGTAAAGGATTTGGATTTTAATTTTGACATTGAGGAAGGTGATTCAAAATTCAATGTGTGTTAATCAAATCACCTAGAGCACACAAGAAAAATGATAAGAGAAATTGGATTTGTGTTGCTACCTAGCTAGGATATTGTATCAACTTTGGTATTTGATACTATGAGGAGAAATGTAAAAAGTGGAGATTTTTTCCAAGACATTAAGCAAACACGAAAGTTTTATTTAGTATGTAAATTTTTCCTAGAGGACAACACTTTGGTATTGTGGTCAAAATTACCCCTAAACATGTCAATTTAATGATCCAAGAGGTTTCCCAAGGGCTAATTATGACCTTAATTATCATAAGAATAGTAGATAGCTCTACTCTTAAGTTTGCAACCTTGAGCATGCATATTTCTTAGTTTAGTGAACTAATGACTGAGAAATTAAAAAGGATTATGATGATTTCATTTATGATGTTATCAAGCTAAATCATGACTTGAGGAATGAGAAGGAAAAATTAAAAATTGAATGCATCAAATAATAACACTAACATAAAGTCCTCATGTAAAGGCAACTCAAGATGGTTAATAAGCGTTGCAAGAACAAGTTGAAAAATTATAAGGTGAATAAGTATCTAGATCTTAAGATAAAGAAAGATGCTAAAGATATCATCAGGGGAATTTCTAGGTGAGAATTGTAAATTTTGATCAAAATGATAGATTACTTATCATAATGTTATGGAAATTTGAGGAGTACTAGTCAACATGTGAATGATGTTAATTGAAAGTTAATGGAGCTTAACATTAAATAGATTCCTGGAGTGGCTATTATAAATATCATCAGTAAGAATTCTAGATATGAACCTAATAGTCCAAAGGAGATCACTACCATTTTTGAGGAAACACACCTCTTCAACAAGGTCTCAACATTCCTCTCCAACTTTTAGATGCTATATATAATATCTATATACTACATAGTGCACAAGTCAAATTTATTTTAAAAGTATGAAGTCATTTCATGTTTATAGTAGCTATAGAATTAGAAGGGTTTGAGATGAGCCCTATGCTTTAATTTTATAAATATTGCTCATCTTTACCTCTTTTTTGTCTCTCCTTTCTCTTATGGTTGTATGATTATTTCAATTTGGTTCTACAATCCTAAACTTGTCTTCCAAAATGAGTAACCATAGTTTGTTTCTTGCTTTTCATCCTTGTGATGCTTCAAAAAATATTGCTAGGAAGAAGATATTTCCTTGGTGTATTCCCTCAAGATTCACTAGATGAGTATTTTCCTTGCACCAAGTTTCCTTCTAGGATGTCATTTAAAAAAAATCATCTTTAGGCTTTAGAGGATGAGGATGCTAATTCATTGGAACAACAATATGCATCTTTAGATCCTCCACCATGGAGAAATTGAAGAACAAAAACTATTTTTGCTCCATCATTTCCATCTTCACTACCATCTCTCAAATGCACTATATCATTTATTTCATGCACTTGGTTGATACCAAGTGTGTGTGGTGATGTTTATTGTAATTTTTTGAGGTTATCTCTTGTAGGTGTTCAACATTTAGTTAAGCTAAGGAAACCAAGATAGAGTTATCCCTTGTGTTTTCTTTCTTGTGTCCTATAGGGGAACTCTTTATCACGAGTGAGCATCTGCTATTTTATAACTTCATATTATAAGAGAATTTGACAAGTGTTAATCATCTACATGAGATGAGTATTTCCATATTCTATAAATACTTTATTCTATGTTTACATGGGACTTTTGGGAGGGAATTTGTGCATTACTTGTTCTAGTATTTTCTAAATACAAAGAGTGCAATTTTTTTTGTAGGTCTCCTTGCTATAATTTTCTATGTTGTGTTAGTTTAAAGAAATTAAAGCAAGATTTTTTTTTGTTGAGATTTCATTATTGTCTCATCTTATTTTCTCTACAGTTATGTGATTTAATATCTTTGGATGCATATTTTTACAAAAAATATGTTAGTTGGTTGTTCCTTAAGATGCTACAAAATTTTGTGTTAAATATATATTTTATTATAGTATTTCCATATTCAGTACTAGAAATATATTTCATTATTAAGAATTGCCAATTATAATTCTAGTTTTGAATGAAGAACTTAATTTTGACATTAACTCCATAAGGTATAGTTAAAAATATGTGAGTCACTTTAAATTTCTTTATATCTTGTAATATTTTTCTGTAATAGAACCTCATTTCTTGAATTTGTACCCACATAATTAATACATCGATTACCTCTCTCACAATTCTCCATGAATTTTTAAATACCACCTCATCTCATTATAATTTAAATAATTTATTCTTAGTCATTATCTAAGACAAAGTATTGCAAGGTCATTCATATTATACTTGTCCCTTGTCATTGAAATTATTTATGGATTTTATTCACCTCGTTAAAACCTCTACATGCTTCTCAATAGGCCAACTAGTTTGGGCTAGTGACATAAAATTGGGTCCAATCTTGTGTTGTCAAGCTTAGTCTAAAGCTTAGTCTAGAGAGTGGATACCCATTCTAGTAATACTTTAAATTACTAGATCTTGATATTGGTGATGAAAATTTTAGAAGAATGATTGAGTTCAAAAAAGCACAAAAAAGGGATAAAGGAGATCTTTCTCATGCGTTTGTATTTTTTAGACCCCTAGTAATTTACATTTCTCATCATTTTATTTTTTGTGGAGTCTGACAACCCCCCCGCCTCGAGTCTTAAATAATTTGAAGTTGCAAATTAGGTAATGGTCTAAAACAAGAAAAAAACACAATATGATGTATGGTCCTTTCAAATTAAAATTTTCCCACCCTCTTTCCTTTGGTTTTTGGTTTAGAGTTTTAAACCAACCACTTAGGCCTACAATTGAGAAATATGATAGAATCCATTAATTAACTCCATTTTGATTGATATTCATGAGCTATATTGATCAAAATGTGTGTGTGTATGTATGTATATGTAAATATGAATACATACACATACATACATATGTGTGTGAATCTAGACATCATTATTTATTGAAAAATATGTTGCAATTATTTTATGTCAAGTTATGGTGGCCATATTTAAAGAGTTCTAATTTTCCATATTAATCCTATTAAATAATTAATAAAAGGGTGAGTGCATAGAAATGGTGTACAAAAAAGTGGTCAAACAATTATTTTTATTTTAAATACATTTTTTTAATTTAAAAAACCAAAAAATAGCTCACGTTTTATATTTTACAAAATACACCTGTATTTAATAAATTGTGAGCACGTTTTGTGAAGTTTAAAAAAAAAAGTGTTACACATTTGCAACCTATATCCCCACAAAAAATCTTGCTTGTCTTCTATTCTTCAAAACATGATCGCTCTTTGCAAATTTCACAAGGATTTTCACAATGCCATGTTGTAGAAGAGGTAATTATCAAACATTAGTGTTTTGGAACCAAATTGTGTTTGTATTTAAATAATTAGATTAGTTTTATTGAATTTAGTATTATTTTTAAATTATTTATATTAGATCTTATAAACCCTAACCTAGAACCAAATTTGGATGAATAAATGCCCTTGAAGACAATCTTGCAACACTCGAATATCCTCTAACACTTAAGAGAAACCCTAGACAAAGCTAAGAGGATTTGTTAGAGAATTTAGAACAAAATAAACTTTGAATTGCATAATTAGTTTCAAAATTGAAGGTATCAACATCAAACTCCACCATAGATCACTTCATTATTGGAAGCAATGATAAACAATGATGATTTAGTGACAAGTTAAATAAATAAATGAGAAATTTATTGTTGGAAATATGTGTTTTCATTGATGTCAACTCAAGATGTGTTGTCATTGATGTAAAATGTGTGAGATAAAGATTATATAATACTTTGGAGACAGTTGATGTGCAAAGACATCTGTTGATACAAGTCAATAATGTAGTATGAGGAAGATTGGTGATTAGTATGATGTCTAAGTATGATGTGGAGGTGGGTACACTTGTTCCAATATGTTTCCAATATGCCTACATTAATATCTTACTAGTTTAGTGTACCAAACTAAGAGATAAGCTATAAAAGTTTTGCTAAGGAAATCATAAAGTATAATCTAAGACAGTGTCATGATGTTTTGGTCCACATCCTTCCACAGAGCAATATTTTGTCTTGTGGTTCAAAAGATAATATGGTTGAGATGTGAAGGTTTTATATCCAAGAATTCAAGCCATTACACCTTTTGCAGTGAAAGATATAAGTAATAGTGTTCTGATCTATGTTTTGGTAGAGTAAAGTGTTGATGAAGGCCTACTAGAATGCTTTGCATTCCTCTGGAGTGATAGATATGGTTGTGGATACTTGGGGATATGTTAAGAGAGGCATAAAGAACTCTTCCATGTAATTCTCAGGTGTTTTGGTGTATAGCAATGTAATATCCTATGTTTTGAAGTGTTACAGTTTGTTTGAAATACTTTTTTTTCATCAGTTCAATATGTTTCTCTTCTTGCACCAACATATGATGATCAATTTATTCAGGAGAAGGTTAAAGAGATATTGTGCATAGAATACATTGTCCACATCTTGGTCTGCATGATGTTTTGGTCTCTACCCAGTGGTGTAAAGTTGAATAGTTGACAATTTTGGTGGTGTTGTCATTGTTTAGGCTAACAAGCTTATTTCCTTCATCTATAGTTGATCTTTATTAATTAATTTTGCTTTGGAGGATGTGTTTTGATGTTGTTTGGTCCTATCATTCCATGTGTTGATCCAAAACTCATTTTCTCTTCATAACATGCATATGTTTGGAAGCTGACATATGTTATATCATATGTTTCATCTAAAGTCATCTTGGAGCCGACCTAATTGAGGTTTTGAGTTGTTGTGGAGGGTATTTATAAAATAAAAAATTCATTTGTGAATGTAATTGTTTCTAGTGAATTGAGATTGGGTGGTATGTTGAAGATGAAGTGTGCGAAGTCAGTATGATGGAGTAATTGTGCGAAAAAGGGACCGCAACATCAACATATGTTGGATGATTCTCTATAATATTTCATATTCATGTCTTTCATTATAATTTTCATGTATCCTGCTCTAAGATAGTGAGTCTTAATAGGTCCTTGTATCTTTCCCTAAGGTTTCACACCTTAGCCTACAAATCTTTAGGAAGTGAGCCTTAAACTACATTGCAATTTTTGTAAGAAGTGAGCTTCATATATTGTGAGTTAGCTCTCACCGTGGTTTTTCCCTCATTGGGTTTTCCATGTAAAAAATATTGGTGTCCTTGTGTGGTGCCTATTTTAATTTCTTCTCTTCTTTCAGTTAATGTGATTTGATGTTTAATCTACAAATGGAAATTTTTAAGTTTTAGTATATGCTAATTCACCCCCCTTAGCACTTTTGTGTGTTCAATAATTGGTATAAGAGCCATGCACCTTTGAGAATCTTAACAGAGGAGGTAGACACTTCACTTGAAAACATGGGATCTATAACAAAGATAAATTATATGTTTATTCCAAAACCAGATCTTGAGGAAATGGAACCTGAATGTTGGGACATCAATCTAGAAGATTGTGAAGTAGATTTTGAAGAACTCAGGTTTTCTCTTGAAGATTTGGATGATGAAAGAACACTAAATATGAAACATGAGGTCATGCTTGAATAATCAAAGGAGACAATCATCAAATTGAAGGCACAAGCTAAAGAATCAAAAGAAAAAATTGGAAAACTAAAATCTCAAATGGAAGGAGGTAAAGAAGGTGAGGCTAAACTCAAGGAGGTAGAAATGGTGATCTTTGATCTAAAAGTTAAGATTGAAGAAGATAAGAGGATTGAAGATTGTTTGAACACCACGCTCAATGATAAAATTGATGAATGCTTAAATCTTGAGGAAGATATTGTCTCTCTGAGAAAAGAAATTGAAAAAGAAAAAGAGCAGATTGACAAGGGTCTAAAACTGAAAGGAAGCTCTAAAATTATTAATGAGTTGATCAACTCTCAAAAGACATCAAAAGAGAAATCTATTCTTGGTTTTTAAAAAGGGAAAAGTCCTATGACTAGTACATCTGCAAACCTGTATGATAACTTCAAAGTAGAAGAAAGTCTGAAACAAGGAAGGAGAAATTCTGCACTAAAAAACCTAAGGATACATTCTTGAGAGATGCAAAGAAAAATCAAGACAACACAACAACACAAGAAGAAATTAGCACCGACTTTTGCACCGGATTTTAGTGTATTTGAGTTAGCCATTTTGGAGTCATCTGAAGGTGCAAAAAGTCGGCGAAAACCCGTTTTTGCGTTTCATCACTAGATTTTGTGCCAGCTTTCGTGCCTAAATTAACATCAGATTTTGTGCCAGAAATTTGGTACCAGAAATAGCATTGCCTTTAACACCGGGAATAGTGCTAGAAATTGGCATCGAAAATAGTGCCTAAATTGGCGCCCAAGTTGGCTTCCAGTTTTGCTTCCATGTCTGTTCCCATTGTTGCTTCTAGTTTTGCTTCCAAGTTTGCTTTTGATTTTGCTTCCACTTATGCTTCCAATGTGACATCCAATTTTTTTTTGAGTATTGCTTCCGCTTTTGCTTCCATGGCGGCTCCCATTTTTGCTTCTAGTTTTGCTCCTAGTTTTTCTCCCAGTTTTGCTTCTAGTTTTGCTTCCAATGTTGCTTCCAGTTTTGCTTCTAGATTTGCTTCTAGTTTTGCTTCCAATTTTTCTTCCAAATTTGCTTCCAGTTTTGCTTCCAGTTATGCTTCTAGTTTTTCTTCCATATTTGCTTTCGATTTTGCTTCCAAATTTGCTTCCTGTGTTCCTTCCAGTTTTGCTTCCGATTTTGTTTCCAGGTTTGCTTCCAGTTTTGTTTCCGGTTTTGCTTCCAATTTTGCTTCCAGTTTTGCTTCTGGTTTTGCTTCCGGTTTTGCTTCCAGTTTTGCTTCCAATTTTGCTTTCAGTTTTGCTTCTGCTTTTGCTTCCAAGTTTTCTTCCAGTTTTGCTTCTGATGTTCCTTCCAATTTTTCTTCTGGTTTTGCTTCTAGTTTTGCTTCCAGGATTTCTTCTAGTTTGCTTCTAGTTTGGCTTCCATTATTGCTTCCTTTTTTGCTTCTAGAAATTCTTCTTGTTTTGCTTCCTTTTTTTCTTCTAGAAATGCTTCTTGTTTTGCTTCTAAAATATGCTTCTTGTTTTTCTCTCAGTTTTGCTTCCAGGTTTGATTCCGGTTTTGCTACCAATTTTTCTTCCAAGATTGCTTTTGGTTTGTTTGTAATTTGGCTTCCATTGTTGCTTCCTTTTTTGCTTCTAAAAATACTTCTTGTTTTACTTCATTTATTAATTTAAGATGTTTTAATTCAATTTAATTAGTTAAATATATGATGCCTCTTAAATAACTCATATGATTATAGTGTAAGTAATTTAATTATTTAACTCATATAATTAAATAACAAGATAATTATTATAACATGATCATCATCTATAATTAAAATAAGTGAGTCAAATTTTTATAATTTAATTGAATTTGACAACATCCATCCTGAGTAGTAAATTAAAATCATCATACGTAATAAATATCCATCCAAAAATCATTAACCACTTTTAATATATATAAATTGACAAGTCAATACTAATAAGATTATCATCATATATAACTAAAACAAGTGAAAGTCAAATATGCCAGTAGATCAATAACATGTGAAAATGATACATGTCCAACAATCGACATAAGTCAAAATGATACATGTACAAATAATATAAGTAAAAATGATAATTTATTTAACTCAAATTGATACAAATCAAGATGATACATGTCCAAATGATATAAGTGAAAATGATAAATGTCAATATGATACAACTCAATAATATGGTACTGTAGGCTGTGAAAATGATACTTATGATAGTAACCATGAAAAGAGGCATCATAACGATATATCAACAATGATCCATGATGCAATCTATATGATCATGAATGTCACTAGGTACTACCAACAACTGCCTCATCATCATCATCATCACCATTGTAATCATCATCATCATAATGATATATCAACAATGATCCATGAAGCAGTCTATATGATCATGAATGTCACTAGGTACTACCAGCAACTGCCTCATCATCATCACCACCATCGTGTTCATCATCATCATCATCATCATTGTCATCGGCCTCAGTGTCTTCCGTATCTGTGTCATCATCATCCTTTGCCATGTGATATGTATCGACAGAACATATATTTTCTGGATCTATATCATGATGAGGATCATCTTGACCTTCTGGGAGACCCGTGTTCTGCAAAAAAACATTTAAAATGAAAAGTTATTATTTATTTCATGCAATAATTTATTTTTCTGTTATATATGTAATATTGAAACATATAAGACAAAACCATAATCATATTATATCATATCAAAGTGCACATACCATAATAAAATTTCAAAAAATTTACAGCTAATATGTGATTCCAATGATATAAAACATGCAACAATTCTAATAAATGTTAGTAAAGATCATAAAAAAAATTGTTATACAATTTAAATATTAATTGTAAATTCTATTGCATAACCTTAAGTTCCAACCCTCTGCAAAAGAATGAGGAGACTGCAAGAAGATTGGTTGTAGGGGGCATTGGTACAGAAGATGAACATGGCTCTTCCAAGCCATCCACTAAGATGGTTTCATACAAAAATGTGGAAGATATCCTCGTTTCTAGAGAGCTCATGATTTAGGTTGATATGAAAAATGATGTTGTTCTGGTACCCATATATGGCATCATGGTTCCATTTCATGTAGCCACCATCGAGATGGAGGGAATTCTTATATAAGGATAATTTTCAATGT
Organism: Sequoia sempervirens; assembly: GCA_007258455.2. Taxonomy (NCBI): domain Eukaryota; kingdom Viridiplantae; phylum Streptophyta; class Pinopsida; order Cupressales; family Cupressaceae; genus Sequoia; species Sequoia sempervirens. Next base: position 17,326 of record VDFB02000955.1, on the reverse strand, counting down.
TCCAGGTACCAGATTTAATGCCAACTACAATCCAACATTGAAATTCCCTAGCAGTATTTATGTTAAGGAATTTTCCTTTAGATCCAAGGATTCAAAGCACATCAACCATGTGGTACAAATGATTAAATACCATAGACAATCTGTAGCAATGAAAGAGTCTAAAAAGGTAGAGAGAGCTACATTGGTGACTCAGGAGAAACTTCAGCTTTCAAAAACAAAGGCAATTAGGTTGGTAGACTTGTGGATCAAGCCAACATTTGGTGGAAGAGGAAGAAAGATGATTGGAACTCTGGAGGCCAACCATAATGGATTTTGGTATTCAACCATGAGAGAAAAAGAGAGAGCTGATATCATGTATCAAAACATTAAGCATGCATTCTTCCAGCCAACAGAGAAGGAGATGATTACTTTGCTTCATTTTCATTTGCATAACCATATCATGGTGTGGGAACCAAGAAGACCAAGGATGTCCAGTTTTATGTGGAGGTAATGGATGTGGTCCAAACTTAGGAGGGGTAAGAAGGTCAATGTATGATCCTGATGAAATTGAGGAAGAACAACAAGAGAGGGAAAGGAAAAATAAAATCAATGCAAAGCTTCAAGGATTTGTCAAGTGAGTAAGAGAGCTATGGGATCAACCTCATCTAAAATATTTTGAACTAGAGTTTGATATACCATTTAGAGAGCTTGGTTTTCATGGAGTTCCTTTCAAAGCCCTTGCTTTTATTGTTCCTACGGTAAACTGTTTGGTAGAGTTGATGGAATTACCTTTCTTAGTAATCACTATTAGTGAGATTGAGATTGTTAATCAATTAGGTGCTAATTTCCTGTAGTAATGAAAGAGTTTGAAAAGGTAGAGAGAGCTACATTCGTGACTCAGGAGAAAATTCAGCTTTAAAAACAAAGGCAATTAAAGACTTGTGGATCAGGCCAACATTTGGTGGAAGAGGAAGAAAGATGACTGGAACTCTAGAGGCCCACCATAATGGATTTTAGTATTCAACCATGAGAGAAGAAGAGAGAGTTGATATCATGTATCAAAACATTAAGCATGCATTCTTATAGCTAGAGGAGAAGGAGATGATTACTTTGCTTCATTTTCATTTGCATAACCTTATCATGGCATGGGAACCAAGAAGACTAGTTTTATGTGGAGGTAATGGATGTGGTCCAAAATTTAGGAGGGGCAAGAAGGTCAATGTATGATCCTGATGAAATTGAGGAAGAACAACAAGAGAGGGACAAGAAAAATAAAATCAATGCAGAGTTTCAAGGATTTTTCAAGCATGTAAGAGAGCTATGGGAGTAGCCTCATCTAAAATATTTTGAACTAGAGTTTGATGTACCATTTAGAGAGCTTGGTTTTCATGGAGTTCCTTTCAAATCCTCTACTTTTATTATTCCTATGGTAAACTATTTGGTAGAGTTGGTGGAATTACCTTTCTTAGTAATCACTATTACTAAGATTGATATTGTTAATCAATTAGGCACTAATTGCCTGTAGCAATGAAAGAGTCTGAAAAGGCAGAGAGAGCTATATTGGTGACTCAGGAGAAACTTTAGCTTTCAAAAACAAAGGCAATTAGGCTAGCAGACTTGTGGATTAGGCCAACATTTGGTGGAAGATGAAGAAAGATGACTAAAACTCTAGAGGCCCACCATAATGGATTTCAGTATTCAACCATGAGAGCAGAAGAGAGAGTTGATAGCATGTATCCAAATATTAAGCATGCATTCTTCCAGTAAGAGGAGAAGGAGATGATTACTTTGCTTCATTTTCATTTGCATAACCATATAATGGCGTGGGAACCAAGAAGACCAAGGATGTCCAGTTTTATGTGGAGGTAATGGATGTGGTCCAAACTTTAGGAGGGGCAAGAAGGTCAATGTATGATCCTGATGAAATTGAGGAAGAACAACAAGAGAGGGACAGGAAAAATAAAATCAATGCAAAGCTTCAAGGATTTTTCAAGCGAGTAAGAGAGCTTTGGGAGTAGCCTCATCTAAAAGATTTTGAACTAGATTTTGATGTACCATTTAGAGAGCTTGGTTTTCATGGAGTTCCTTTCAAAGCCTCTGCTTTTATTATTCCTACGGTAAACTGTTTGGTAGAGTTGGTGGAATTACCTTTCTTAGTAATCACTATTAGTGAGATTGAGATTGTTAATCAATTAGGCGCTAATTTCCTGTAGCAATGAAAGAGTCTGAAAAGGTAGAGAGAGTTACACTAATGACTCAGGAGAAACTTCAACTTTCAAAAACAAAGGTGATTAGGTTGGCAGTCTTGTGGATCAGGCTAGCATTTGGTGAAAGAGGAAGAAAGATGAATGGAACTTTGGAGGCCAACCATAATGGATTTTGGTATTCAATCATGAGAGCAGAAGAGAGAGCTGATATCATGTATCAAAACATTAAGCATGCATTCTTTCGGCCAACGGAGAAGGAGATGATTACTTTACTTCATTTTCATTTGCATAACCATATCATGGCATGGGAACCAAGAAGACCAAGGATGTCCAGTTTTATGTGGAGGTAATGGATTTGGTCCAAACTTTAGGAGGGGAAAGAAGGTCAATGTATGATCCTGATGAAATTGAGGAAGAACAACAAGAGAGGGACAGGAAAAATAAAATCAATGCAAAGCTTCAAGGATTTTTCAAGTGAGTAAGAGAGCTATGGGATCAACCTCATCTAAAATATTTTGAACTAGAGTTTGATATACCATTTAGAGAGCTTGGTTTTCATGAAGTTCCTTTGAAAGCCCCTCCTTTTATTGTTCCTACTGTAAACCATTTGGTAGAGTTGATGGAATTACCTTTCTTAGTAATCACTATTAGTGAGATTGATGTTGTTAATCGATTAGGCGCTAATTTCCTGTAGCAATGAAAGAGTCTGAAAAGGCAGAGAGAGCTACATTGGTGACTCAGGAGAAACTTTAGCTTTAAAAAACAAAGGCAATTAGGCTGGCAGACTTGTGGATCAGGTCAACATTTGGTGAAAGAGGAAGAAAGATGACTGGAACTCTGGAGGCCCACCATAATGGATTTCAGTATTCAACCATGAGAGAAGAAGAGAGAGCTGATATCATGTATCAAAACATTAAGCATGCATTCCTCCAGCCAGCAGAGAAGGAGATGATTACTTTGCTTCATTTTCATTTGCATAACCATATCATGGCGTGGGAACCAAGAAGACCAAGGATTTCCAGTTTTATGTGGAGGTAATGGATGTGGTCCAAAATTTAGGAAGGGAAAGAAGGTCAATGTATGATCCTGATGAAATTGAGGAAGAACAACAAGAGAAGGATAGGAAAAATAAAATCAATGCAGAGTTTCAAGGATTTGTCAAGCGAGTAAGAGAGCTATGGGAGTAGCCTCATCTAAAATATTTTGAACTAGAGTTTGATGTACCATTTAGAGAGATTATTTTTCATGGAGTTCCTTTCAAAGCCTCTGCTTTTATTGTTCCTATGGTAAAATGTTTGGTAGAGTTGGTGGAATTACCTTTCTTAGTAATCACTATTAGTGAGATTGAGATTGTTAACCTTGAGAGAGTAGGACTTGGGAAAAAGGAATTTGATATGGCTATTGTTTTCAAAGACTTCAAGTGGGATGTACTCCACATTAACACCATTCCTCAATCTTTGCTTGATGGCATCAAGGAATGGTTGAACTCCATGGATATAAATTATTATGAAAGCAAAATGAACTTGAACTGGTGGCCAATTTTGAAGACTATTACTAATGATCTAGACAAATTTATTGAAGATGGTGTTTGGGAATTTTTGAATATGGAATCTTGTGATTCTGATTCTGATAATTCAGAAGAGTCAAATCAAGGATATGAACCCTCTAATGTAAAAGAGGAATCAGAATCAAATGAGGAAGGTTCAGAAGAGGAATCTCTTGTGGAGTTAGATGAGGATGAAGAAGAAGAAGATTCAGAAGGGGAGGAAGGTAAAACATGGGATGAATTAGAAGTCAAAGCCAAAAATGCAGATAAGGAAAAAGGAGATGAGTCTGATAGTGAAGAGGAAAGGCGATGATGAAAGGTAAAAGCTACAGCGAAGTTTGGGGCACCTGATATTAGAGATTCAAGAGGAATGCCTGCCAAGAGGCATAAAGTCAGATGAATTGAGTTCACCTACATCCTTCTACTATTTATTCATTCACATAAATGGTTCAACTATTTATGCAAATGATGCATATATGTTAACTTGATCAATGTTGTTACTTCGGTAGTTTGACTTCTATGATAACCAACCATTAGGCCATTCTGTGCGGGAGCATGTTTATGTTTTTAGTTAGCTTTTTTGGATAGCTCTACTTGGTGTTAAGGACATTCCATTTATCTTTTGAATGTTAAGAAGTCTAGTATTACATGCTTCTGTATGTTGATCAGATCAGGTTGTAGATTTTTTACTACTGATTTCTTTATTTATGGAGTTTTTTTAACTTGGAAGACAAGAATTTATTGCCTTTTTTAAAATTAGATGGACAAATTAAGTGGTTGGTTAGCTACGCCAAGTGATGTAGACTAGAAGGAAGTGTTTGATCTATAGGATGCCTACCAAGATGCATCAAAAAATTCTTACATGTTAAGAGAATGGCAACATTGTGAGGAAGGATGGCAAAGATGCATGTGGATCACTTAGTAGAATGGAAACATGAATTCAAGGAAGCACTCCTTGAGATACCATGTTTGAGAGAAAAGAAGATAAATCAAATCAACATGGGACTAAGTCACTCAAATGATACAACTCATAACTTAAATGAGGACACTTAAGAGATATTAAAAGACAATGGTCATTAATTAAAAGATGCGATAAAAATAAGGCATGAATGTCACCCACTACCCTTTAAGGAAAACAATATTTTTTTCCTCAACATGAAATAATGGGACAATTGAGTGGGATCTAGGGCCAATAGAGAAGCACTTTAGAACTCATCCTACACATCAATAAACAACTCAACATAAGAAATGCAAATTGACATATTAACACAACAATATCCAACTAAGTTATTGAAAGTCAACTATTGATACCTCATTCTCCATCTAGATTAAAAATCGACCCACTTTTTGCTTTGTAACTTTTCCTTTTCAAATTGCTTTGGATGCCAGCCATATTGCTCCTCCTGTCAAAACATGGCACATGGACTAGTTAAACTAATTAGTATGCAATCATTTAATTTTTCCTAGGGAATTAAAAAAATATCATTTAACATATTAATTATACTTACAAAATTATAAATCAAGGTCTGTAAACCTTTCTGGCCACTGTGATACATGGCATGAAGTTTTTGAAGCCTACCCTTGGAGGCCTTGTCCCGAAACATATACTAATTCAATTTAACTATGCACAAATAAAATTTAAAAATCGTTTAATAAATTTGATATAATCTTATGAGAAAATTCAAATACCTACGTACTCTCCTCACCAGACTTCCTCCATCCTTTAGACTTCTCATATGCTTTTACAAGCTCTTTCCATACTTTGACACTTACATCAATTGGCCTTTTTTTGAGTCTTAGCTCAGGAGGGATTTTTTTTATCTTCTTTGTTTGGTTGCATCGAAATCTCTTGCAATTTTGAGAAATTCATAGCTTCACCTTCTTCATAGACCAACCTGTGCCAAATGCAGTCTCCATGTCATTGATAACTGCTTTTTGCAGGTGTATGGGTATCTTTGAGAATGGAAAATATAGATGATCTTTGAATCGTTGAAGGCATGATTCCTTCAACCTATTCACAAACCCTTTTCCAACATCTGTCATTCAGACTTCCCCTGAAACCACATCATATTCTATCTTCTTATTGTAGGTACCAATGCAAGAATGAAAACTTGCCATTTTGAAGAAGTCTGTGTCCCAGGAGTGGGTGGGACAGTGGAAGCCTCTACTCCTTGTTCTACACTACTAGAGTTTACTATTACTAATTTCCTCCTGGATCTTTTTCTCAATCCAAGACTGCTTGGGGAATCAATTGATTCCCTTTGACATGGTTGATTTGGTTGCAATGTTTGAGGGGCTTCACTAGATTGGTTTTCTATGTATCTAGCAAAGCTTTGTCCAACACACATCATCCAAATTGTTCACTGCCTCTGCCCCCAATATGGAAGCCAATGCCTCTTTATCTTTGTCAGTCACATGTCCCTATATATATAAAATAAATTTCTTCTTTTAAATTTAAAAATATAAAAGTAAAAGGGAAAGAAACAAGGGAAACATTTACAAATCTATAAATTGACAATGAATTACCTCATTGTGGCCAAAGTCTACTCCCTTTCTTCTCTTCCCTCTATCGCTTGACATTTTGAGGCGACCTAGGGAAAATTATTTTTGTCCAGTTTGTGGAGGCAAACAAAGTACACACTGTTAGGTATAAATTTTTTTGTCCAGTTTGTGGTATGAAATTTTTACCTTGAATGACTCTCTTTCTGGATTTAAACGCCTATGAATCAATTGCTTGCGCACCTGTATAGAATATAAATATATTTGAAAGGATATAAATATATGCAAAATGAAACAAATGTATTGTAAAAAAATCAACGCTTGTGCACCTGTATAGAATGGTAATCTTTGGGGTATAAAAAGGGGGCAGAGTGTGGTTTTATTGAGAGTTAACACAGATAGGTCCCATGCTTGAGTCACGTCCATTGATTAGAAAGAAAATGAATGTGTGTGCACAATCAATTTGAAACCACAAGCTCATTGTTCTGTAAAAGAATAAGTGAAAATTAGTAATAGCTAATTTAAGCCCGAAGGTCTCATAAATTTGAGGAAATGATCTATTATTCAACTGTCATCTCAAAAGCCCTATCTCCTTGTATTGTCTCAACCAACCTCTATTCCCATGAGACCTGGTTGCAATGGGGTGAATGTAGTTTAACGACTTGTCTTGAAAGCACTGAAGTACTTTTTTTATGAAAGGTCGGTCTGAGAAATTGAATCGGAAACTGAAAGCTTGGGATGGGAATGATAAGTGAATTGAGGCATTGGGGTTTCAAAAATGTGTTCACTACTCTTGGATGTGGAGGAAATAATGCAATGTCTACAATTTTACCCTCCTCCTTTACAACCACATGAGACTTGAATGATTCATGTGTAAACAAAACAATATTCCCAACCCTTTCTTCATAATCTCTCCATTTAATCCAAACAAAAATATTTGTGGGAAAAAAAAACAAATTGTAACCTTACCTATGGTGTCACAAACTAAATCGAATTTCTGATCTACTTGCTTGTAGCCCTCCTTCGCACCATTTTTCCCTTTTTTCTCCTCTCTTCCTTCACATGGGTTTTTTCTCCTGTCATCTCTTCCTTCTTGATTCGGGAAGTTTTAAATTTTTGTTCTTGATTTAGTAGTCGATGCAATAGTCAGCGTAGCAAAGTGCGCCTAATTTAGTGCCACCTTCCAGCCAAAAAAATGTAATCTGTTTGGGATGCAAAAGACGGTGCAAAGTGCGCCTAATTTAGTGCTGCCCTCTAGCCAAAAAAAGTAATATGTTTGGGATGCAAAAGGTGGCGCAAAGTGCACCTAATTTAGCGCCTAGCAGTGCAAAATGATGTATTTTGCTTGGAAGATGATAAATTAATTGATCCTAAATTGAATTCATCTTCATATGTACCAAGGGACCAATCATGGTTCCCTATTTTATATATTCCTTATCCCATGTCAATTTTGTGGGTGCAAAACTAATAGAGGTTAGATTTGTGAACTTAGAAATGACCCCTATACAACTAGATGAGTCATCTAAGATATGAAATATATGTCAAATATCTATCTAAAGTGAGGTTTTGTGTTGGATAGTATGTTTGTTGAATTGATATAATTGGTGTACTAAACATTATTTACTATGTTGTGTATTATAGGGGCGAGACGAGGCCATGGCAATAGATCGTGTCATGTCAAATGAGGACACAATGGCTGAAGCGGGACATTAGGTACTCAAATTTTGACTTAACTTAGGAAAAAATGATCTGATGGCATTTTGTGATACGTCCATCTTTTTTCACAGTATTATTGAAATTTATAATATATTATCCAATCTTGACATAAATTAATGCATGTTGTTGATTATTTTAGATGGAGATTGGAGCAAATGCAGAGCCTGAGCATTCAAGTAGCAAAAGAGAATGTGGACGTGGACCTAAAACTATTAAATCACATAGAAAATAGTGGGTGTTCGAGGATATGACAAATCATGCAGAAACAACAAATGATTGCACTAAACAAGAGGTTGGTCAGGACTATAGTACATGGGATGAATACTTTGAGAAAATATATGACTAAAGTGAGGTTTTGTGTTGGATAACATATTCGTTGAAATGATATAATTGGTGTAGTAAACATTATTTACTATGTTGTGTATTATAGGGGCGAGACGAGGCCATGGCAACAAATCGTGTCATATCAAATGAGGATAGAACAGATGAAGCGGGACATCAGGTACTCAAATTTTGACTTAACTTAGGAAAAAATGATCTGATGGAATTTTGTGATACATTTTTTCACAGTATTATTGAAATTTATAATGTATTATCTAATCTTGACATACATTAATGCATGTTGTTGATTATTTTAGATGGAGATTGGAGCAAATGCAGAGCCTGAGCGTTCAACTACCAAAAGAAGAAGATATGTACATGGACCTAAAACTGTTAAATCACGTAGATGAAAATGGGTGGAAGAGGATATGACAATGGATCTTCTAGACACAACAAATGATTGCACTGATCAAGAGGTTGTCAGGACTATAGTACATGGGAAGAATACTTTGAGAAAATTGTTGTTTGTGGATGTTCTGTATGTCATGGAAAGAAACAATTCAAACGAGCAATTGTTGTACAAAGACATTACATATATGATGAGCTTCCAGTCGGTAGTATGCCTCCTACAATCGATTCAAATCCAATAGGAATTGTGGTAAGGAATTTTCCAATTTGATATAAATAACATGTATACTTCATTTAAACATTGTTTTATATTATTTAAATAACTAATCTTTTTGTCAATGGATACTTGCAGGATAAAGTTTTTGGTTTAAAGTTTCCTGAATCACCAACTTCCAGCCTAGAGGGAAATGATTATTTATCAGATGATACATCTAACAAAAATATGTGCCAATATACCAGCTCAGAAGATGAGGAATTGATGAAAACAAGTCACAGAACAAGAACCGGTTTAAAGGTGCATAATTTGCTTAAAGACAGGGGGAAGGTGGACTACATACCCTATGAGAATGAATGTGATGGAGATGATGAATTTCTCTTGAGTTTGAGATCAATTCACAAAGAGACATTTGATCATTGACTATATTGCGCTTGGGCTAGTGATCAACAACTACCTAGAGTATACGAGGTGTTTCAATTTTGGGGGTACAACTACATGATATGACCCTCCAATATTCATGAAGTGAATCTAGGCCTCTTTATTGTCAAAAATGTACATGTGGGATCTAAACATTGAAACAATTCCGATCAAACCACTAGGAGATTAATGCCATATTATGGTCCATCATATTATAGTGGTGAATGGAGAAGGCTAGCATAATATAAGCCTAGCATGTTAGCATATGGTCTAAATTTGAATATGTATACACATCATCTCCAATTGGAAAGTGGAAAATAAATTAATAGTCATCTTATGTATATAGATGGATGTGCATACACACACAAAAATATTGCAGGATTTATAAATAGTAGTAAGGGAAGGGACCCTAATGTAAGACCGAATTGTCAATTTGTTGAGGTTATAAATGATAAAGATGGAGATATGGAAAGAGAGGTTGATAGATTGATAATGGTTGAGGCTATTAAAGACCTTACCATTGGGGATGAGTTATTGATTGATTACCCCTTCTTAAAACACACTCCTGTGCGAAAGAAAAGGGAAGAACAAGGTCTCCCTAAGGATGTTCTTAAGGGCAGAAAACCAAAGAATAATAAATGAGTGTAGACTGATATTTTATAAACTATGTCGTCAAAATTATGTTTTATTTAAATTATTGTATAAAAAAGGTATTCTATAAAATAATGTTCCATTATTCAATTGATGTATATATGTTCATACAATTTATATTTATATTTTTTAAGCCATAATTGATTATATTTCTTTGAAATTGATACATTTATGATTTATCCAATTGTCAGCAAACATTAAATAATTCTTGCATTTGTTGATAGGTAGAAGATGTTGATGAAACACATACTAATACCCATGATCCAATTGGGTTATTAAGATTTGGATGGGATGATCCAAACCATCCTCTAAACAATACCAGAGCAAAAAGAGCAAGTTTGAAGAGATTTCTACCACCTGAGAAATTTGAAGAGTTGATGAGATATGCATACACTGAAGAGATACAACCTAGCCTTAATGATGATGATCATGATAGGGAAAATGCAGTGCATGAAGAAGGATTGAATGAAATTCTTATAGGTTTCTTTGGGGATGGAAAGAATGATGCCAATAATGATCATATGGTTGACAGTAACGATGATAGCAGGGGTAATTACCACCAACGTAATGTTGATGATAACAACTTGAAAGACTCCATCAAACAAGCAGCGAAGACACCCGTGTTCAAATCGGGTGCAAGTAGAACCTCACAACTGGCATGCACATTAATATTATTAGAAATCAAGTCACTATTTGGTTGGTCAGACAAAGGATTCACTACCCTATTGAAGTGAGTTGAAATCTATTTCTTACTTTGCATTGTCAATTGGTGTACACAATTTGTAAACATTCATTGACATTGTTTATATTTATTTAAGGGGATTTTAAAACCATATATTGTATATAAACGGTCCTTGTATAGATTGACATATCAAACATGTTCATCATAAGTCAAACATTCAATTGATTTAATCTCTAGCAATCTTACAAGGCACTAAAAACTAAAATATTCCCTGAAGAGAATGTGCCACCATCAACTTGCAGAGAGGTGTGTCTGTTGTTGGTTGAGTTGGGGATTGAATATAAGAAAATTCATTCATGTAAAAATGATTTCATTTTATACAGAGATGAATATCAGAACAAGGTAGAATGCCCTGTATGCAAAGAGAAGAGATATCGTACAAATTTACAAGGTTCTATAGTTCCAAAGAAGGTTTTATGTCACATGCCAATCATACCTAGACTTCAACGAATGTTTCATTGCAAGTCACTTGCACAATTAATGGATTGGCATGCAAAGAATAGGAGTAAATATGGATTCATGAGAATTCCGACCGACTCCAAAGAAATGGAACACATAGAGGAAAAATGGCCAAGAAAATTCAAAGATGAACCCCGTAGTATCAGGTTTGGTCTTGCAATTGATGGAGTGTGCCCATTCTCTTTCTTGAGCTCAAATTATAGTGTTTGGCCAGTCGGATTGATAGTATACAATATTCCCCCATGGATGAGTGTTAGAAAGGAGCACCTTATACCGACTCTCATTGTTCTAGGAAAACATCAAGTTAAAAACATGGATGTTTATCTTGCGCCTTTTATTGATGAGATGCAACTACTATGGAAAGGCATAAGAATGTATGACATATCACATCCTCCATCAAATAGGTCCTTCATGTTGTATGGTGTGCTATGTTGGACTATTCATGATTTCCCAGGAGTTGGTGTTTGTTTTGGTAAGATAAAATATTTACGTATTTACACTCATAATTTATTTTCATCCCAACTTTCATACTTAGTTTTATACTTTTTTTGATGTTATGAAAATTACTTGTTGAATTGTAGGGCTTCAAACAAAGGGGATATTTGCATGTCCAAGATGTGCAAAAAAATTTCAAGGGCAGTATTCTAAAGATCTACATAAATTTATCTACGCAACCAACAAGGTTTTTCTACCATTAGATCATAGGTTTAGAAATTGCCAAAAGAATCAATTTGATGGAAAAGTTGAAAATAGAGGCCCTCCCATGATTATGGGTCTAGGTGATTGGCTTAAGAAGTATGAAGATGTTGAATTGAAAGCTTGGGAGGATTTTTTTGATCGGGGTGATTCAATTGAAGAACCAGAACAAGTTGTAGTTCATATGCCAGAATGAATGAAAAGGAAATCCATATTTTATGAGCTCCCTTACTTGAAGGATATATTAATATCTCACCTATTAGATCCTATGAAAATCTTCAAAAATGTCCCAGATTCTATATTTCAACATATATTAGGCAAAGAGAAGGACACCTTATCTTTGAGGAGAGATATTGCTCTTTCGTGTACCAAATTTGATAGAAAACATTTGTGGCCAAGCAAGGAAAATGAAACATATGTAGAAGCTCCATGGATTTTGAAAAAAAAGAGCTATACCAACTAAAAAGTGTCATCCGTTCAATAAGGACACCTACTGGTTTTGGGTCATCATTGGCTAAAGCTTTTACAATTGATGGACATATCACAGGATTTAAAACACATGATTTTCATAATTTAATGAAGGTATTACATATCATCATTTAACATTTATTGGTAACATTGATTAAGTACTAAATATATTTTGATATTTTGTTGTGAGAAAAAATTACTAATGACCTTTCCATAAATGTGTTTGATAGCATATCATGTCATTGGCAATTAGGGGGGATTCTTGTCTTACAATTGACTTAAGGAATGCCATAAGTCAATTGTCAGCATTCACAAGGTATGTGGTTATATGAAATGTTCAAGTGTGAGAGACATGGAGATATTATATTGCATTTTAATTTATGACTAAAGGTTCATACTAATTTACTATTCTTATATTAGGTGGGTGACTTCCAAGGAGATCCACGAATCTGAAGTGCCAAAGTGGAAGAAGGAAATTGCATAAATTGTATGTGTATTTGAGAAGGAGTTCCCTACAAGTTTCATGGACCTACAAGTCCACTTACTTATACACCTAGTCAATGACATTGAATTGGTGGGTGTTGTATCAACGAGGTGGATGTTTTTCTTTGAGAGGTATATGAAAACTCTTAAAAGATATGTCCAACAAAAGGCACATATAGAGGGTTGCATGGCTGAAGGGTATGTATTGAATGAAGCATTTTTCTTCTTGTGTGAATCCCTTGGTAAGGATTTTGAAGATGGGCCATGCATCTGGGATGAAGAGCAAGCATCATATATTATTGATGGAGAAAAACCACAATCTAATGGTGTTGAAGTAGAAATTAGTAAGTAAATTCACCATCAGTGTGGTTGTTTTTCTTGCAATCATTAATTTACTCTGTAATTTATTTGTCAAATTAATAGCATGAAATTTGGAGTTTGAAATAAACATGTTGACATGTAATAGGTGTAGACGAAATTTCTATACTTGACAAGTTCATTTTGTACCACATGGACTTTATGAACAAATGGATTGATTTGTATGATAAAAAGAGAGAAGAAGTGTTAGAAGCAAGGAGACAGTTTAAGAGATCGAACCCAAAGAATGCTCCACTTCCCACTGATCTGCTTAGGGAATGGGGCAAAGATTTCACACTAGAATGGGTTACTGAACAAATTCAAAATCAAATAGAAGATGCAGGTACAGATTCAAACATAACAGAAGATGAAATCAACATGTCTAGAGGATGTGAAAGAAAGGTACAGTTGGAACTTTACAAAATGTTGTTTCCTTATGGTTTTGACACTATTAACTTGTGATAGGTTGAAATAGAGCGTTAGAAATCAAGCAACAAGTTAAAAGAGTGCAAATGAACAACTTAAAACAACATACACCTCAAGATTAGCCTAAGTTGGAAACAAAACAAGACAAAGCCACAGAATGGAACTTTATACCTTGCGTTGAGTCGATCCTTTGGTTGGCCCTTCGATCTTTGATGTGTATGCTCCTTGGATGGCAAGATGCAAGCTAGATGAGGATGTGAAGATGGATGCAAGTGGATGAAAACAAGAAAATGGCTAAGTGTTGATTGAGAAACAAAACTGCAAGAGTTTGGCTAGCACAAATGATCTCCAAAATGAGAGAAAAGAGGGGGTATTTATAGAATTTTTGGGAAATCCTAGGGGAAATGGACGGTTGAGATTGATCCACCAAATATCAAGATGTAGGGCTAAGGTGAGTTGAGAACTCACAAGCCCTCACATCTTGACATGTGGCATGTGAGATAGCCCTAAAAGGTGAAGTGGACATGAGGTGGAATGAGGACATGACATGGAGAGGGGTACAAAGTACCTGGGATTGGACAAGATCTCCTCATAAAGGAGGTACTTGTCCCATGTGGATGAGAGGACATGTGAAAAATTAAAAATTCCTCAAATATTCTCATGGGGATGAGAGAAAGAATAAAGAATGAATAGAGGACATGTGGGGAGAAGTGAAGGAATTAAAAATTCCTTTTAGGTGCCTTGGGGGATTAAAAGGTGAATTAAAAATTCACATGGGGAAGGGAGATGCCTTGTCAAAAAAGAAAGGCATTTAAGAGGGTTGACCAAGGACACATGTCATAAAGGACATGGGGAAGAGAAAAGGAATTTAATATTCCTTGGAAGGATAAAAGGAATTAAAAATTCCTTGAGAGGTTGATTAGGCTAGTTAGTGAGGGATTAGAGGATGGTTAGGTGGCTAAGAGAGATTAGAGGCCAACTTGCAAAAGTTGGAGGATGTGACACATCCTAATCAAGGATTAGGCATGTGCACATCCTAATGATGGATTAGAAGAATGGATTAGGATAAGATAAAAATGATGGAGGATGTGACATGAGGGGAATATTTATTTAATTCAATTGATGGAAGGAGGATTAAAGAGATAAGGTATTATTGATTAAATACCTTAGGGATTTGGCAGAATTAAAGATATTAATTAAATAATAGTAGTATTACTTAATTAACAAAACAAGATGAAAGGGATGAATTTGGATAAATTAAGTGTCCAAATTTAGACATCTACATTTTGCCCCTCTTTGAGATGGTGTTACGAAGTAGCATCATTTCAAAGAATATTAAAACATAGAACCTGGAAGAAGATGGTTAGATTGGAAAAGATGCCCCAGTCATTCAAAGAAGTGACTAGGAAGGAAGATGATGGGGGGAAAGATGAAAGTTAGGGATGAAGGATGCCCCCTCGAGAGGACATGCGGGTTCAAGAGAACACGGGTGGGCTCTCAAAATGGATGAGATGATGCAAGTGGAGCTGAAGAAGATGATGCAATGCAATGGAAGATTGGGAGGGGAATGTGATGAAAGATGAAATGCAATCTAAATGCAATTTGCCATCGTTGGAGCACTAATTTTTGCTATAGCAGAAGACACGAGATGCCAAGGTATGAAGAACTAGGGTGGATTAGTGTCAAATGCATAAAACAAAACATAACAAACAAGAAGGCTATCCCAACACCCCAAGGTCACGGTGACCTTGGTCGGGCCAGGTATTGGGATAATCACAAGCACACAAGGATGCCCCAGCGTAACACAAGACCTCAGGGATCTTGGTGGGTACTACATGGGACAACCGAGAAGATAAAGAAAAGATCAAGATACACCCCTATGTTGACTAGTCAAAGCACACCATGATATGATGGATCAAGGCGACCATGACAAGTGATGATAGGGAGCTCAAATGATAAACAAAATACAGAAGCATCAAAAGATTGCAATCAATTTCAAACATCCTTTTCCATAGGATCAATCAAGGGGATGGATGGGATTGATGAGGTCTGTTAGGAAGGATGCATCCTGTTGAGATCGATGATGGATACTAAATTAAAAGATTGATATGACGCAGAATATTCAGAACTGATTGGATTTGATGATACAAGTGAGTCTCATTTGTTAAGATCTAGCTAGATAAGGGCATAGCTTGACGACGCGACACGAGAGACATGACACAAGATAGGAGACCTCAATGGATGATAAAGACGGGACAGACAAATAGGAACAAGAGTTGAAGACTGATGATAGATGATAAAGGAACAGATGGACAAAGCAGAAAGACCGATGATGGAACCCCGGGGGTGGATCAAATGATTGACCTTGCCTACGTGAAAGCGCAGGGGCCATGTAGTTCAATGAAAGGCCAAAGACAAGTGATGGACGAAAGAGGATGAGATAACCCTAGATAAGGGGTTAAAATGATTAGACCGACACGATGGGACAAGATAGACCTGTTGGATTGGATAGGATGATGGTGACTATACAAAGCTCAGGGATGGGATAGTTATCCAAATCATCAAAGATGAAGTGGGTGGATGATATGATAGATGGATGAATGATGAGATAGATGACTGATTCGTGGAACAAGAAGGTGAAGGTTTGGAATAGATGGAAGATTATTCAGAATGAGTAAATGATTGATTAAGATTATGGAATGAGAGTTTGAAATGATAGAAGGAGGTGTGAAGAGGTGTAATTGAAATGTGTGATGAATGTTGGAGATGAGAGTTGAAGAAGATGGAGGGAGGGATCCAAAGATCTTGACTACAGATGGAGTAAAGCCCAGATTAGGGGTTTGGTTAAGCTCAGATTGGGATTAAATGAAAGCTCAAATTAGGATTGGAGGGAGGATGAGAATGATTGGGGGATGTGATGGGATTGATTCTACACCAATTTCCAGGGTTTAAAGGGCGTGAGGTGTTGACAATTAGATTTTTCCCGATTTGGCAATTTTCAAAAATTGTCAAATTTTGCCATTTTAGGAAACTTCATGGTCATATGTTTGAGGGTCCCAATTTTTTCCAAGAAATACCCATTGGTGAGATATGATGAATTGCCAAATAACACCCCGGATTCGGGATATGCATTTTGAGTTATGAGTGAAAACAATTGTTCAAAATGCTGGAGAAAAACACTAAATTGGGATTTTGAGGGTCAAGATGAAAGTTTGAGGCCCCGAAAATGGGTCAAAACGGGTTCCAACAGCTTTCAAAGAAACCAATTGGAAATTCACTCGTGATCGCATAACGCAACCACCCGTCAAATTTCAGCTCAAACAGACACCCAAGTCAAAAGTTATGGCCTCTGGAAGTTTTGGTGTAAAAATAAAAACCCCCAAAAATATGGTTTTATGATAAATTTTGAAAATTTCAAGACATGGGTTTTGTCCGGGGCGTCGAAAGGAAAGATGGGTAGGAATTTTTTTTTTGTGGGTAGCCTTGGTTTGCACACTGGAGGGGGAAAAAGGGCGGCGGCCATGTGGATCGGTCCGCCGCCGCAGGCGGACGGGTCCGCCACCGGACGGGCAGGTCCGCCATCGGAGGTGGACGAATCCACCACCGCCGAGGGTGGACGGATTCGCCACTGGGCAGACAGGTCCACCACCGGAGGCAGACGGATCCACCGCCGCTGGGGGCGGACGGATTCGCCGCCGCCCGGCGGACGAATCCGTCGCCGCCGGAGGCGGACG
>VDFB02000954.1:286854-304215 GCA_007258455.2 Sequoia sempervirens | reverse complement strand
AGGAGATGAATATCCTCAAAATAATCCTCCAAATATGCAATGTAGGAGTCTACAAAAAAATTGATATGTCTGCAAGATGTGAATCCCATGTAGCTATTTCGAGAAGATGTATGTCTTGTTGTATTGAACTAATAGGGGTCAAAGATGTGGTGATGTCAAACTGATCAAGAAAAACAAAATATGATGATGTAGTCTTGATCTAAAGAGTGGGAATATGAAGACAAGTCTATGAACCATCAAAACATGCACGATCTATGATATACTCAAGCTCCTTTAAATTTTCATCATCAAATGGTATGTAATCTACATTTTCTAGAGAGGGATGAGACAATTATAGTAGGATCCTCTAGGTATGGAGAGATATGAGGGTCTCCACAAATCTCCCAAATTTGTGTCTAAATTTTGGAGGGATATTCAATGTTTGATACAAAACACAGTGTTAGGATCAACACTAGAACATATAACCCCTATAACATGATCACTAATAATACCCCACGTTGATAAGCTCCCTAGTATGGTTGGTGTAGGTATGAGTCCATATATAGATAAGGAAAAATATCAAGCCACCTAAGATGTGTTAAGATTCCATTTTGCAAAGACTCATAATTATCCCTTTCCAAGTTGATCACAAAAGGATGAACAAAAACCCATGATACTCACTCAAATGAAAAAAATTAGAGACTAATAACATCAATATTATAAAGTGGATTGAAAGATGTCATCCAACATAAATAGATCCTTTCTAGGTGCCAAGATGTCCATGTAATTAAGTAGAATGTGAAATCACAAAATACCGAATAAAATGTACCTAGGGTAGATTCTAGAAAAAGTGCATGATAGATCTAAAGAGCTCTAAAATACTTTTCCAATGCCACTTGAATCATGAAAATTGAAACTACAAGAAAAAATTTATGAGCTCGAAAGTGAAAAATGAAGATCCAACTTTGACTAAGAATAACAAGAACCGTCTACAAAATCTAATGATGAAACCTACACCATTGGAAATTTCTTAGAACTAGCTTTCTGATGATATCTCGTTTACCCAATTTCGACATTGTATGCCCAAGTTATGCCAAAATGAAAAAAATAGATCCTTTAGGAAAATTAAGGCTTGGAAGGGGGCAAGGGACGTCTATAAAACTGGCATCATGTTGATGTCATCATGATGTCAGCAAGAATATTCATGGAATATTCCCTAGTCTATTGATAAAATATTCTAATTACCTGAAAAATGTGCAATCGTCGATATATTTTGATTTCTATTGGAATATGATGTTTGGGTCCTTTCATTGGTCAGAATTGAAGAGGTCATCAAAATCTTTGTTGTGGATAGTGTTGCAAGTATGAGTGAGTTTGGTGGTGTTTTCATTGATGTCAACACAATATAGGCTGTTGCAAACAAAGGAAATAAGTGATTATAGGTTGTGCATGTATAGTTGAGATATTGTAGTGTTGTGAGTACATGGAGCTATCTTTATGGTGTTGCAAGTGTGCTAATATGATGAGTTACCAAGTGATTTTGAGAAATATTGAAGTCAGAGTTGTGTGTATGTTCAGAATGTGCTCTCCTATGTTGATCCTATGCTTTTGCAGATCTAAAGTGTTGTTTACGGGCATCATTGGGTGATATATCCTGGATTGTAGCTTTGGGTTTGTTGAAGTGTGAAAGTTGTTTTCACTGGTGTGTGAACTGGTTTGATAGAGTTGTTTGTCTGTGGACTAGGAGAAATGTATCTACTCTATATTCCTTTGCTGGTTTGTTTTAGGTCTTGTAGATCTGGTAGAAGGATTGTAATGGTGTTATCTATGTTCTATAAAAGGTTTTCGCGGTTTGGTGCTCCAAAAGACGTGTTTCAGTATTATTGTGTGTGTTTGTACAGTCTGAATGGACTAATGGAAAGTGTTTTGAGTACGAAGGTTGTTGCATTTGTTGCAGATGAATTTAAAGGCATCTAAGATGTGTTCTAGTGCATGGTGAAGCATGTTATGCGGTCTGCATGTTATCTTCTTGTTGCATAAATGTGTACTTAAAATTTCATTTGTGTTTTCATTAGGTTTGGTCAACCTAGTTTCTACACGTCATGCAAAGGATAAGTATTGATTGAGGAAGTGTGTGATTGATCCAAGATATTGTTTTGGGTCTTGGTTAAGTGTTGGTTTTGGTCCACTCTCATTCTCTTCCACCGTGGGAATGTTGAGTTGTCAACCTAATTTGAATTTTTAAAATGAAGAATGTGCAGCTGACCTTGGAGAAAGTTTCTAAGGTTGAAAATGGTATAAATACAAGTTGAGATGTTATGATTCAGATGAGATATGCCACAAGTTTGAGAATCAAGAGTGTGTGAAAGTGAATTAAGGAAATAGTACTTTAATTTGTTAGATTCTTGAAAGTAGTGAGTTGATAGTGTCTGTAATTTTCTTATCAAGGCTATGAATTTGTTAAATTTGTTGTGGTGTATCTTCTGTTTCATTGAGAAAGTTTTATCTGTGTAACATTCTTATTTCTATCTTTTTTGTATCTATAGGTAGTGAGCCTCCTTTTTGGAAAGTGAGTCCTATCTATAGGCAGTGAGTCTCCTTTTTGGGTAGTGAGCCTCTTTGCAATCAATTTTGGAATTACTTTATATTGTCAGTTAATCCTCACTGTGGTTTTTCCCTTATTGGGTTTTCCACATAAATCTAGTGTTTCTTGTGTTGATATTGCTTTCTATTATCTGTATTTCATTTTCATACTTAATAATAGAATAAAGTGGATGTGAATTTGATAAGTGTTTGAGATTTGTGATTGTTATTGGTGACAACTAATTCACCCCCCCTCTTAGTTGTCTTGCACCTTTCAACAATTGGTATCAAATCTTTGGTTCCTCAGAGAAGAGCTTAACCGTTTGAGGTAGATCCGATGGTGCACAAATTGTCAATCCATGTGTTTGATGGATCTGACTATAGTTACTAGAAAGTACAAATGAGAGGTTACTTGAACTCTCTTGGTTACAAGACTTGGAAAGTTGTTGGGACAAAATATGTTGCATCGGAAATTGGTCCTTCTTCTGTAGATGATATTTATGCCTATGAGGAAAATGAAAAAGCAAGGTATGTAATCCATAATGATTTATCTAAGACTAAGCAGACATAAGTTATTTCTTTGGTCATTGCTTACGAAGTTTGGAAAAATTTGGAAGACATCTATAAAGGAAATGATAGAGTCAAAATTTCAAAGAAGCTAATAGCTGAGCATAGATATCAGAACTTGAAAATGGAAGAAAGTGAAGATATTGTAAGCTATTTTTAGAGGGTTGATATTGCAGTAAATGAATTCAAAAATCAAGGTGGTACTCTAACAGATGAAGATGCAATGGAGAATATTTGGATGACTCTACCAAAGAGTTATAGTGATAAAGTCTTATCCATTGAGGAAGTGTATGATCCTAATAATTTCACTAAAGAACAACTATTTGGTACCTTGACCGCATTTGAAATAAAGAAGTTTGGAAAAGAAAAGGAGAAAATAGAAACAACCTTCAAAGCCACTAAGACAAAATATGATCTGGATAGTGAAGGTTCAAAGGAGTTGGAAGCAAATTTTACAAGGAAATTGAAGAAAGGTATTGGAAAATACAAAGGTATGTTACCTTTTAAATGTTTCATTTGTGGAAATATTGGTCACTATGCTTCAAGATGTCCAAATAGAGATGTACACAAGAAGAGAAAAAACAATAAAGACAAAACGGATAAGAAGTTCAATAAATTGTACTATGTTAGAGAAGATATTGGAATTTCTGATAATGAATCTGATTTTGAGGGTGATAATGATGAATGCTTGTTTCTAGCCTTAGAAAATAAATCAGCATCTACTAACAATGGAAGATGTGCAATGGAAAGTGGTCCAGAGAACAGGAAGAGATGGAAGGTACTCTAGTTATTGCCTTTCATGCTAGACAAGATGAAGACTATTGGGTGATTGACAGTGCTTCCTCAAATCACATGACCGGAGATAAAAGTAAGTTTACTAAACTTGAAAAGTATGGTGGTGGATTAGTCATGTTTGGAGATGATTTTGCTGCAAATATTGTTGGAAAAGGAACAATATTTTTGATGGAAAACATAGTACTGATGATGTCTATTATGTTAAGGACTTAAGGCATAATCTCTTGAGTTTTGGACAAATGTGTAACAAAGGATTCAAGCTTTTGTTTTAGGACAATACTTGTGAAATTAGAAAAGGGTTTGGAATTGTGGTTGTTGTAGGAAGAAGAACATATGGAAACATTTATCAACTTAATGGTGTTGATGTTCAGTTCCTTGTATCTAAAGTTAATGAAATTTGGCTATGGCACCGGAGGATGGGACATGTAAACTTTGATAATTTTATTAGGAATAGTTCAAGAGATGTTCTCTTGGACCTGCCTAAAATCACAAAGCCTACCAATACTATTTGCAGAAGTTGTTAGCTGGGAAAACAAACGAGATGTATATTTAAAGGAAAAGATCAATCAACTACTAGAATGATAGAATTGGTTCATATAGACCTCTATGGACCCACAAGAATAGAGAGTCTTAATGGTGGCAGGTATTTCATGCTTCTGATTGATGATTATTCTAGAATGACATGGGTTACTTTAATTAGGGAGAAAGCTCAAGCTTTGGATAGATTCAAAGTGTTCAAGGATATGGTAGAGAATGAAGTGAGCCTAAAAATCAAATGTTTAAGGTATGATAGAGGTGGATAATTCACTTCCAATGAGTTTAATACATTTTGTGAAGAGCATGGCATAAAGAGGCATTTTTCTGCTCCTAGAACTCCTTGGCAAAATGGAGTTGTTGAGAGGAAGAATCGGACTATTCAAGAGGCTGAAAGGACTATGATGAAAGAGGAAATTTTACCTAATGTATACTAGAGAGAAGAAATCCACACTAATGTTTATTTTCTTAACAAAGTTCAAATCAAAGGTAACAATACAAAGACTCCTTATGAGCCATGGACTGGAAAAATTCCTACTATTAAGTACTTTAAGGTGTTTGGAAGTAGATGTTATATTAAGAGAGATTATAAGAACCTTGGAAAGTTTGATGCTAGACATGTGATGAAGGTAATTTCCTTGGATATTCAACTAATAGAAAAGCTTATAGATGCTTCAATAAAAGATTGAGGAAAATTTTTGAGAGTGCAAATGTAAAAGTTGATGAAGATATGCACAGGCTAGTTGAAATAAGTGAAGTTGAACTAGATGAACCTATCTGAGGAAAAGTACAAGAAGAGAATAAGGAAAAAGAAGAACATATTGAAGAAGAAGAAGAAGCTCCAAAACTTGCTCCTAAGACCCCAAAATATGTACAAAAAAATCATCCTAAAGAACAGATAATTGGAGACAAAAGTGAAGGTGTAAAGACAAGAAGTAAAGTGGTAGAAACTAAGGTAAATCTATGTTTACTTTCCAAGATAGAATCTAAAACAATGTGTGAAGCATGCAAAGATGAAAATTGGGTTAGAGAAATGAAAGAGGAGTTGCAACAGATAGAGAAGAACCAGACATGGGAACAAGTTCCTAGACCAATAAACAAGAATGTAATTTGTACAAAATGGGTGTTCAAGAATAAGTTGAATGAGAATGGTGAAGTTGTAAGAAGAAAAGCAAGGCTTGTGTGCAAAGGTTATTCACAGGTTGAAGGAATAGACTTTGAGGAGACATTTGCTCTGGTGGCAAGAATGGAGGCTATTCGGATGTTTTTGGCTTTTTTTGCACACAAAGATTTCAAGTTATACTAGATGGATGTTAAGTCTACATTCTTGAATGGAGAATTGGAAGAAGAAGTCTGCATGGAACAACTAAAGGGATTTTAGTTATCAGATAAACCGAACATGGTCTGCAAGTTGAAGAAGACATTGTATGGACTTAAATAGGCTCCCAGAGCATGGTATGCAAGGTTGGATAGATATTTGACACAAAAAAGATTCAACAAAGGCTCCACAAATAGTAATCTCTATTTCAAGGTTGAAGGAAAAAAAATGTTCATAGTGGTTTTGTATGTTGATGATATCATATTTGGAGGAAATGAAGGTATGTGCAAGAAATTTGCAAAGGAGATGCAAAAAGAGTTTGAAATGTCTATGATTGGTGAGTTGAATTTATTTCTTGGACTTCAAGTGAATCAATATGATAAGGGCTTATTTGTTTCACAATCAAAGTATGTCAAAGATTTTTTGAAGAAGTTTCGAATGGATGACTCCAAACTGATTTGTACCCCTATGGTGATTGGATGCAAACTAAGTAAAAATGATGAATCTCCTAAAGTTTATTAGAGCATGTACAAATCTATGATTGGTGGACTATTATATCTTACTGCTACTAGATTGGATATCATGCATGTAGTATGTTTGGTTGCTATATTTCAAGTAGAACCTAAAGAAGCACATGTTACAGTTGTGAAAAGGATATTCAGATAGCTAAAAGGCACTCCATATTATGGCTTGTGGTATCCTAAGGATACTGATTTCACTTTCAGTGCTTACACTGATGCAAATTGGGTTGGTTGTGTGGATGACTGAAAAAGTACAAGTGGTGGTGCATTCTTTCTTGGATGAATATTGGTCTCATGGCTAAGCAAGAAACATGATTCAATTTCTTTATCCACTATAGAAGTTGAGTACATTGTTGCAGCATCCTGTTGCACACAAGTTTTATGGATGAAGCAAACATTGAAGGATATAGGAGTAATGTGTGATGATCCTATCCCTATCTTTTGTGATAATACAAGTGCAATAAATATTTTAAAGAATTTGGTAATGCATTCAAGGACAAAACATATATCTATCATATATCATTTCTTGAGAGAGAAGGTATTGGAGAATGAAGTCAGACTGGAGTATGTGCCTACAAAGGATCGGATTGCTAATATATTTACTAAGGCTCTTCCAAAGGATACTTTTGATTATCTCCAGGAGAAGTTGGGGGTTACTGCCCCTCCTTTGAACTAGGTGCACATTGAGGTGCATCAGTCTAGTGGATCTATAGCATTTGTCTGGACTGATGACTTGGGTCTACTCCTCAAGCGGAGTAGGAAGTTTCATTGTGTGAGTACACTCCTAAGGGAGAGTGATCATATTTTTATTCTTTTCCATTAATGTCAAAGGGGGAGATATTTTCATGTGTTGCCATCAATGACAAAGGGGGAGATTGTTGCAAGTATGAGTGAGTTTGGTGGTGTTTTCGTTGATGTCAACATAGTATAGGTTGTTGCAGAGAACGAAAACAAGTGATTGTAGGTTGTGCATGTATAGTTGAGATACTATAGAGATGTTGTGAGTACATGGAGCTATCTTTATGGTGTTGCAGGTATGTTGATATGATGAGTTACCAAGTGCTTTTGAGAAATAGTGAAGTCAGAGTTGTGTGTATGTTCAAAATGTGCTCTCGTATCTGCTTTTCATTTCTTCTATGTTGATAATATGCTTCTTTGGATTTGAAGTGTTGTTTATGGGCATCATTATATCCTAGATTGTAGCTTTTGGTTTATTGAAGTGTGAAAGTTGTGTTCACCGATGTGTGAACTGGTTTGACAGAGTTTTTTGTCTATGGACTAGGAGAAATGTATCTACTCCACAGTCCTTTTCTAGTTTGTTTCAAGTCTTGCAGATCTGGTAGAAGGATTGTAATGGTCTTATCTATGTTTTGTCAAAGGTTTTTGTGGTTTGGTGCTCAAAAAGATGAGTTTTAGTATTACTTGTGTGTGACTTTACAGTCTGAATGGACTAATCTAGAAAGTGTTCTAAGTATGAAGGTTGTTGCATTTATTGTGGATGAATCTAAATGCATCTAAGATGTGTTTTAGTGCATGGTGAAGCATGTTATGTGGTCTGCATGTTATCTTGTTGTTGTAGAAACATGTACTTCAAAGTTCATTTGTGTTTTCATTAGGTTTGGCCAACCTGGTGTCTACATGTCATGCGAAGGATAAGTATCAATTGAGGAAGCATGTGACTAATCCAAGATATTGTTTTGGGTCTTGGTTAAGTGTTGGTTTTGGTCTACTCTCATTCTCTTCCACCACGGGAATGTTGAGTTATCGGCCTAATTTGAATTTGTAAAATCAAGAATGTGTAGCCGAACTTGGAGAAAGTTTCTAAGGTTGAAGATGGTATAAATACAAGTTGAGATGTTATGATTCAAATGAGATATGCCACAAGTTTGAGAAGCAAGAGTGTGTGAAAGTGAATTAAGGCAGCAATACTTTAATGTGTTAGATTCCTGAAAGTAGTGAGTTGATGGTGTCTACAATTTTTTTATCAAGGTTGCGGATGTGTGGAAGTTGTGGTGGATCTTCTGTTGCATTGAGAAAGTGTTCTCTATGTAACATTCTTATTTCTATATTTTTGTATCTGTAGGTAGTGAGCCTCCTTGTTAGATAGTGAATCCTATCTGTAGGCAGTGAGCCTCCTTTTTGGGTAGTGAACCCTTTGGCAGTGAGCCTCTTTGTAATCATTTTTGGAATTATTTTATATTGTGAGTTAATCCTCACCATGGTTTTTCCCTTATTGGGTTTTCCAAGTAAATCTAGTGTTTCTTGTGTTGATATTGCTTTATATTATCTACATTTCATGTGCATACTTAATAATAGAATAAAGTGGATATGAAGATGATAAGTGTTTGAGATTTTTTATTATGATTGGTGACAATTGATTCACCCCCCCTCTCAGTTGTCTTGTGCCTTTCAACAAATAGAATATTAGGAAAAATATTCCATGTGTTGCCTGATTTCCTTGTCAAAGTTTGTTTAGGCAAGAATTTTAAGTGGTTGTAGGATTTGGTGAGCACATCTGGCTATTGCCAAAGTCGATGACTCAACAAGCCACCAATCGGTTGTTGGGCCCACCTGAGTACCCCACACAATGGCGGTACAACTAACCTATGTAGGGGTGTGAACCTTTGTGCAAGCAGTAATAACTACCCTTTTTATTTTTTTGAAATGATTTTTTTATTTTCAAAAGCTTTTTGGTTTTTTTTCTTGTGAAAGATAAAAAAATTTAAAAAGACCTATTTTTTTTATTGATGGAGAAAATTTAAAAAAAAACCAGAATATTAAACCCCATCATACCTACATACATAACATTAATAGTGGCAAGTTGTACAAATATATACAGTCCTACCCCTAAAAAAAAAAATTGTAAAGTTACTCATATTTGAGAAAATTAACATGCATTCTTAGGGTTTTTGGTTATTTTGGACACAACAGTGATGCTTGTTTCACCTCAAGATGGGCTAATTTTTCTTTCAAGGCTAGATATCTCAAATTTTGGATAGGATGTCATAAATCTGGTGTTCTAATACCATGTTGGAGTTAATAGTGAACCCCCACATCTCCTAGTGATCGTCTACAACCAAAACACCTATCACGCACAAGAGAACAAAGAAATGATTTTGCTATGAAACCAAGAGATGAAAGAATTTGATCTAGAAAACAACTAATTATTTGTTATGAATTAATTTGAATGAATAATTAGAATGTATAATTAATGCTTATAAAAACATAAAAGTGACAAGAGTCTTAATCTCATGTAGTGAGACAACTAGACCTATAATTAGCCTAATCACTCCATTAAGTTCATGTTCATATGATTTGGGAGAGTTATGGTGACATGTGGGTGATCCCACAATACTGGTTTACAATTTTTGGCCAAACTCGACATTGAACTAAATTTTTTAACTAAAAACTTCACTTTCAGGCACCTATAGTGGCTAAGTCGTGAGGAATTTGAAGATGATGCATACTAGTGATTTGTGACATTTTTTTTGTAGATGCTAAATATATCTTTTTCAAAAAAATTGGAATTAGACTGCACTTCTTTTTCCATCTCCTTCGAAAACTAGTTTTTAACAATAAACACCATTTTTAAAGAGTGACATTATTGGATAACATATAACTTTTTTCTATGAAGCATAAAATTCTATTTTTTTTCGAATTTAGATTCATAACTATATATAGTGCATGGAATTGGTTTCATAGCATTTCATTGAATATTTTTTTCTTAATTAAGTTTCAAAGTCAATCCAATTACAATTTAGACATGATTTAATTGCTAAAACATAACTTTTTTGTATGTATCAAAAAAATATATATTTTTGTTGGATCAGGGACATCAATATCTAGTGCACTGATTTTTTTCAAAAAAAAAAATGATAATATGTTATTTTCCCACATGTGCAGAACAATGATCTTAAAAACCTATGTTTATCAAACTAAAAGAAATACATAATAAAACCAAAACATGTTAAAATTATATTTGATGGATAGATCATTCTGAGGACTACCATCATCCAATTGGGTCTATGAAGTCTCCTCCATTTTCATCCTCAACCTGAGCTTCGAAAGGAAAAAATTTGTAGAGGTTTGGTAGAAGGGGATATAGGAAAAGGGGGTTTTAAGTGAACCCTTCGGAAAGCAAACACCCTTGGACCCGTCTAAACCAAAGGTGGGTTCGGCCAAGGGTGGTTGATGTTGTGGTTTTTTGTCGTATATGTGGTTGTCATCGATGTCAACACTATTAGAATTAGTGCATTTGAAGTCGTATATGCCGAGGATACCAGAAAATCGTGAAGGAATGAGCTGCGGTGTCATAGGTGGAAGTGGATGTTAAGTGTCTATCGCGAGTTCCATAATGCTGTTGGATCAAGTAGGTTGCGGTCTAAAATGTGATTTTTTGTTGAGTATATCTATTTTATCCATGTTGAGTTTCGTATATCCGCATTGAATATTTGATCAAGTTATGGAGATTTGTATTTTGACAAATTTTTTGTTACTTCAATTTTGTTCCCTCAATGAAGATTATGATTTCAGTTAGTTCAGTTATTGCAATGCTTCTCCTCGGTGATTCATGATTCTTTTGGATGTTTCTCTTTGATCATTCTATATCTATGTTGCACATCCTGCGGTTGATCGTTGTGCTTGCAATCTGAGATTTTCTCTTGAGTGTTCATGTTTTTCATGGTCTTGGCTAACAAGGTGTTGAAGCATGTTGTGGATCTTCAAGGAGAAATTAATTGAAGTGTTTTCATGTTGAAGTTGTTATTTTAAGTATTTGCTATGTTGTGGATAACCTTGGTTGATTCGCATTGAAAATTATCTATTTTTTTGGGTTGATAGTTTGTATTCATTTTATTATTTCTTTGTGGTCGACTTGTAGTGATTTAACTTCTTATTGCAGATATATAAGAGCGATTGTTTATCTAAATTAAAGTGTGCTCAAAGGTGTACTTCTGTATGAGATGTGTGAATAATCATTTGAAGGTAGAGCAGAGTGTGAAGAAGAGTGAAGAAGAGAAAAGAAGAGTATGAAGAAGTGTTCAGAACTCAAACTATAATCGCATTAATGCATGCTATTTTCTCACCAAAATTCAAATGTATTGTAATCCAAATCTTTATGTAAGATAGTGTGTCTTCCTTTGTAATTGAGCAAAGGAGCTCTTAGGTAGTGTTCCCAAATGCATGCATTCTATTTATTCTACTTATACTTTCTAACAAGGTATAATCTTATGGACCTAACTCACCATGGTTTCCCACAGGGTTTCCATGTAAAAATCTTTAGTGCTATGTGTTTCTAATGTGTTGTTGATTCATGCTTTCATTGATATTGGATTAGATCCTGAGAATAGTTGACTAATAAAAGCCGTAATAAGTTTGAAATTTAGTGACAATACACCCACTTCCCCTCCTCAGCCTATCCGCCTCTTGTGCTACAACAATTGGTATCAGAGCTTTGGTCCTTGGAATAATTTTAACAGCTTGAGGTGATCTGGGATGGTGACATATAAGAAGGATAGTCTGAGATTTGATGGAAAAAAATATTCCTTGTGGAAGACTCAAATGCAGTGACATCTGAGATGCATTGGTGAACCCTATTGGAGTATTACAAGTAATATGTATGTTATTCCACAGAATGGTCCTACTACTTCTATTGAGATCAGGGATGTTGATTATAATATCAGGGCTAAGGAAGCATGGTTGAGTGCTTTGACTAATACTGAGATGACAAATGGTATGGATCTGAAGACTGCTTATGAGATTTGGAAAAATTTGGAAACTTTTGTATGAAGGTGATGCTAATGTGAAGATTGCTAAGTTGCAGAGTCTAAAAGGGAAATATGAAATGTTGAGAATGGGTGATGATGAAAATGTTACTACTTTCATGCAAAGAGTGAATGAACTTGTGTGTGGTATCAGATGTGTTTATGGAAAGTTGGAGGAATTAGAGATTGTTGCTAAAGTTCTTAGATCCTTGCTTGTTGCTTATAAATTCAAAGCTACAACTATTGAAGAGCTCTAGACTATAACAAATGTAACTAGAGATATGTTGGTTGGTAATTTGACTGCTTTTGAGTTGAGAAAAATTGGTGATGCCCTTCCTAAGGTTGAATCTACATTTAAGGCTTCTACTTTTGGAAGAGATAGACAGAGATATAATCTAGGTGAAAGTTCATCTAGGAAGACATTCAAGCATGAGGATGAAATCAAACAGATTGAAGAAGAAGAAAGAGAGTTGGAAGAGCTGGAAGCACTTATTGTCAAGAGAGTACCGAGAGGAAAAGGTAAGTATGAAGGAAAATTGCCTCTTAAATGTTTTTCTTGCAATAAGATAGGTCATTTTGCATCAAGGTATCTAGAAAGAGATTCTAAACCAAGACATAACAAGCATAAATTTAAAAAGAAGTGTTTCTATGTTACTGATGAAGGTGTGACAAATGATGAATCTAATAAAGGTGAAGACGAATGGGTGTTTATTGCTATTGTAGACACCTAAAAATGGTCTGGAGAATCCAATTAATCGAATACGCCTTATTTGATTAATTAATCTTAAATTCCTCTACTTAATA
Organism: Sequoia sempervirens; assembly: GCA_007258455.2. Classification (NCBI taxonomy): domain Eukaryota; kingdom Viridiplantae; phylum Streptophyta; class Pinopsida; order Cupressales; family Cupressaceae; genus Sequoia; species Sequoia sempervirens. The sequence continues at coordinate 291,352 of VDFB02000954.1, read as the reverse complement.
AATATAAATATTTATTTATATTAAGTTCATTTATCAATTCTCCTATTTTTCTCTCCTAATTAAATAAACAAAATTAAAAACTTTGTTTTATTTAATTATTATCAATTTTATCACATTATTTCTCTCTTAATTAAATAAACAAAATTAAAAACTTGTTTTATTTAATTATTATCATTATTTCTTCTATCTTTAAATTGAATACACAATTTTAATAATTCGTGTTATTTAATTTTACATTTCCTCTTAATTAAATAAAGATTGTCAAAAATCTTTTATTTAATTATCACTCTCCTTTAATTTAATAAAACCAAACCCTATAGTTTGATTTATTAAATTATTTATTCCTCATTTTTGCTAAATTTAAATAAATTAAAATTATTTAAATTTATTACATAAAGTTTGCACTATTCCCTCACCAATAAATATTTATTTCTCACTAATCAAATTAATGGCACTGCCATTCACGGGAAAGCTTCAGGAAAAATTTGCAGGAAGTTCTCTCAACAACCTTCCACCCACCTTCCCTCTTATATTGCCTGGTGTTTTCATGGGGAGAAACCATTCCCCATGATCAGCTCCTTCTTCTCATCCCAAGCCTTTAGATTCTCCAGAAGAAATCACAGCCCCTCATCCTGGTTTCCTGTACAATTGTGCTGCCGTGAAAGCTATAAATACAGCTCTTGGGCTGCAAGAAAAGGATCCCAACGAATGTAATCTTACTCTGCAGGTTTCCAAAGCACTCAAGCATCCAATTCATCCAACAATCATCCAGCAACCATCCAGCATCCATCTAGCATCAGCATTTGCAGTCATGGCTGCCATTAGCATAGAGTTTGCATATTTAGATTAAAATAGAGTAGCATAATCTCATTTCTCATTCTCTAAGTGTCACTTAATAGTTTAATTAGCTTAAGAATCTGAGAGCTAAGTAAATTAGAGAAGTCTTTAGAGTTAGAGAGCAATAGGATAGCATTTTGAAGCTTTTTAGTTTAATTTAGTTTGAATTCATTGAGTTTTAGATACATTTATCTTATTTAGAAGCGTAGATGCATAGTTTAGCTTGTTTCCCACATTCTACAGCTTACAAAATGGCGCCCACCGTGGGGCAATACCCCGTATTTTGCTAATTTTTGAAAATCTTATCGTACAGGAATCGGCGTAAAAGTTTTTGCGGGATCGAGAGTTTTTACAGCGCGCCAGGATTCTGTTTCCAGCGCGCCCGGTAACTGTTCCAGCGCGCCGGGTTTCTGTTTCAGCGCGCCCGGTCACTGTTCTAGCGCGCCTGGTTTCTGTTCCAGCGCGCCATTTCTTTTCATTTAAAGTCATTTCTTTCATCTGGATCCGACGCGTCCGCGGCCAGATTTCATTTATTTCTTTCTGTTTGGTTAAAATTTACCAATCCTAGGGTAGAAACAATAAAATTTACCAATCCTAGGATAGAAATGGATAAAATTTACCAATCCTAGGATAGAAATGGATTAAAAATGTACCAATCCTAGGATAGAAACATCACACTTCTTTTGAGGTTTTAAAAATTGAACATCTTGCTTGTCATGGAGCAATATCTCCATTAGAAGTAAATCATTTGTCTTTTGGGCTTAAAAAGAACAAAATCTTGTTGTGTTTGGGTGACAGGTTTATGCTCTCCCCTTAACTGGGTGCATCAAAATACCATACTCACCATTTACTTTATGCAATTTTATGCTTTTGTTAAAACCTTTAGACAGGTCTGCCGTAGTGGGAAAAAGTACTCACCCTACGGGAACGACCTGAGTGGGGACAGCCAAAAGCCATGGTATTCCAACCCACTTTAAAATTTATGTGAATTTGGGGAAACCCTCTTTCAACGGAAGTGCGCAGGATAACCATCCCCAAAATCTTTGTTTTAAAGATTGGGAGGTCTCTCGAGGGAGTTTATCCATTTGCCACTCCGAACGGAAACCCTATCTAAGAACTTAGAACTAGAAGCATGCTTGTCAGTTTCTGAACATTGTAATACTCGGCGGTGCAGGGGTGGGGAAGAATCTACCCTCAAGCACTCACCATATAATTGCCAAGGACTGTTTGCTCAGGGGATCCGGTATCCACTTCCGTCACTCTAAGTACGCACCTGGAAAAGACAAAAACATGGGCGCCCTCTAGGGGGTGACATGGTTGTGTGAGTCGACGCAATTCCAAGCTGTGGGCCGTTCGAGTATATAACGATGACCTTTTGTCTCTAGGAGTGAGTCTGTTTGGATTGTCTTATCTTGTTATCAAACCAATAAAAATCAAGAAGAATCATTGATTCTTGAGAACATACACTACTTGTTTAGATTCTAGGATTTTAAATACAACCACTCTATTCTTGATTGCTGTGTTTTCTATCATTAAACTCAGATAAGATTATCACAAAAATCCAAAATAATCAAAACACTTGTGGATTTCTCATGATTCGAGATTGGGTATCCACCAAGTTTGTCAAGAAATCTCTTGCCAAACGAATCCGAAAACCAAAGAAGACACTTGCCTACAAACAACTCCTAAGAAAACAGAGGTTTCTATATCAAAGCAGGAAAGTTCTACTCCAACATAGAACTTTTATTCATAGGTATCACAATTTCTCTAGAGGTTATACAGACGACTACGCCATAGCTCCCTTAGACTCACAAGCATACTTTCAGAGAAGAGCTCTTAGGCAACATCACAATCATAGTCAGAGAATTCGTCCTGAATACATCCCACAACCGGCCATCCAATATGATACCAGACCAAGTGAGTTTCATAGAATAAGATAGTTTCTTCTGCCTTAAACCCCTTTAGTCATAGTTTTAGCGCGCCCGGTTTCTGTTTCAGCGCGCTTGGTGTCTGTTTTAGCGCACCTGATTTCTGTTTCAGCGTGCCTAGTCTCTGTTTCAGCGCTCCTGGTCTCTGTTTTAGCGCGCCTAATTTCTGTTTCAGCGCGCCGAGTCTCTGTTTTAGCGCGCCTAGTCTCTATTTTAGCGCGCCTAGTCTCTGTTTCAGCGCGCCTGGTCTCTGTTTTAGCATGCCTGATTTCTATTTCAGCATGCCTAGTCTCTGTTTTAGCGCGCCTAGTATCTGTTTTAGCGCGCCATAAAACCCGAAAAACAGAGAGTTAATAGGGCATTTTGTCAGCTTGCCCATATCAAATACAAGGTTTCTATTAGTTCAAAACAATTTTTTTTTACAGTCCATAACACAATAGTCATACAAAAAGAAAAGCTTTACCCCTATACCTAGATCTTGCAGCATCTTGCATAGTGTCGTTATCACCAAAATCTAAGATTTTCTGTCAAAATTTCCTATCAAGGATTCTATCATCCTTTCATCAAGAAACTAGACAAAACAAAATCAGATTTTAAATCAACAACTTGACACTTATCCAATCAAATCCAAGATCAAAGTCTAGGGTAAACCTTTTAACGTTTGTATGCCTATCTTCACACGAGCAGCATATCAAAAACAACAAGAACAAGAAAACGAAAAAATAGCAGCCGTGACTGAAGAAAACCCTTGGGGACGATATAGCAACACTGATCCTCTTATTAACTCACATGAGAAGGAAATAACTGCAGAAGAAATCGAGAAAGTGCAACAAGACCCTCATTTCCATAAATTTATGGAAAAGATGCTAGAGCAAGACATGGAAAAGTATCTTCTCTTATTAGCTGACAAAGGTGCTAAGCGTCCTAAAGACTTTGATGTCAATCAACTCAAGGAAGCAACCACACCTAACTCAACTAATATAGAGAATCCAAATCAAATCGATGCTTTGACAAGACAAATCCAACAGTTACAATTACAATTCCAGAATATCCAACAAGGGCCAACAAAGAGGTATCTATTACAAGACATTTGCCCTTATCCATTTGACTCAAGCATCAACATGATACCATTTCCAAGGTATTGTGAGTACCCAACGTACAACAAATACAATGGGAGAACTGATCTGTTTGACCACGTACGAGAATTTCGAGCTATGAGCATAGAGTTCGCACACGAGGACTCTTACTTATTACGGTTATTCCCAAGAAGCCTAGGAAACACTTGCATGGAGTGGTTTTCTAAATTAGAACCTGGAATTCAATCCTTTGAAGAACTAATCAATAGGTTCATAACACACTTCTCATTCAACATCCAACATGGGGTAACCTTAAAAGAACTTTACAACACCAAACAAGCAAAGGGCGAAAAGTTTCTCTCTTTTCTCCAACGATGGAGAAGGCTATTTGCTAAATACCCTAGATCTATTCCTAAGGAGGAGAAGATAGAGATGTTCATTGATAACTTAGTAGATGACATGAACTACAGATTGGACTTACAATGTCCATCCACATTTGAACAAGTTATCGAAAAAGGGCCTAAAATCGAAGAGGCTCTAATCAAAAGAGGAACAATCAAACATTTCACTGAAGGTTCAAACAATAACCATTCCTCTAACAACAATAACGAAAAGCCAAGATTTTGGCAAAAGAACAAGAATACTGATACCATGATC
>VDFB02000954.1:276572-286754 GCA_007258455.2 Sequoia sempervirens | reverse complement strand
GTCAACACTATTAGAATTAGTGCATTTGAAGCTGTATATGTTGAGGATACTGAGAAAATCGTAATGGAATGAGTTGCAGGTTGTTAGTTGTGAAGTGATGTTATGTCTATCGGTGAGTTCCATACGTTGTTGATCATAAGTTGTGGTCTAAATGGTTTCTTTTTTAGTATATCTAGTTTATCCACGTTGAGTTTCAGATATCCGCATGAATATTTGATCAAGTTATGGAGATTTGTATTTTGAAAAAAAATTTGTTACTTCAGTTTTTGTTCCTAAATGAAGATTATGTGATTTCAGTTAGTTCAGCTATTGCAAATGCTTCTCTAGTGATTCATGATGCTTTTGGATGTTTCTATATCATTCTATATTTGTGTTGCACATCTACATTGATCGTTGTGCTCGCAATCTGAGATTTTCTCTTTAGTGTTCATGTTTTTCATGTTCTTGGCTGACAAGGTGTTGAAGCATGTTGTGGATCTTCGAGGAGAAATTAATTGAAGTGTTTTCATGTTGAAGTTGTTATTTTAAGTCTTCGCTATGTTTTGGATAACCTTGGTTGATTTGCATTGAAAATTATCTATTTTTTTGGGTTGGCAATTTGTATTCATTTTATTATTTCTTTGTGGTCGACTTGTAGTGATTTAACTTCTTATTGCAGATATATAAGAGCGATTGTTTATCTGAATTGAAGTGTGCTCAAAGGTGTACTTCTGTATGAGATGTGTGAATAATCATTTGAAGGTAGAGTAGAGTGTGAAGAAGAGTGAAGAAGAGAAAAGAAGAGTATGAAGAAGTGTTCATGTGCTTAACCGAAACTATAATCAGGCATTAACAGATGCTATTTTCTCAGTTCAAAATTCAGATGGTTGTAATCCAAATCTTTCTGTAAGATAGTGTGTCTTCCTTTGTAATTGAGCAGTGAGCTCTAGGCAGTGTTCCTGAATGCATGTGCATTCCCCATTTATTCTACTTATACTTTTAACAAGGTATAATCTTATGGACTGAACTCCACCATGGTTTTTGCCTTAATAGGGTTTCCATGTAAAAATCTTGGTGTTATGTGTGTTTCTAATGTGTTGTTGATTCATGCTTTCATTGATATTAATTAGATCTGAGAATAAAGATTAATAAGTTTAACAAGTTTGAAATTCAGTGACAACTAATTCACCTCCCCCTCTGAGTTGTCTACCCTTGTGTTGCCAACGATTGGTATCAGAGCTTTGGTCCTTGGAATAATTTTAACAGCTTGAGGTGATATGGGATGATGACATACAAGAAGGATAGTCCAAGATTTGATGGGATAAATTATTCCTTGTGGAAGACTCGAATCGAGTGCCATCTGAGATGCATTGGTGAACCCTATTGGAGTATTACAAGTAATATGTATGTTATTCCACAGAATGGTCCTACTACTTTTTTTGAGATCAGGGATGTTGAGTATAATATCAGGGCTAAGGAAGCATTGTTAAGTGCTTTGACTAATACTGAAATGACTAATGTTATGGATCTGAAGATTGCTTATGAGATCTGGAAAAATTTGGAAAATTTGTATGAAGGTGATGCTAATGTGAAGATTGCTAAGTTCCAGAGTCTGAAAGGGAAATATGAAATGTTGAGAATGGTTGATGATGAAAATGTTACTACTTTCATGCAAAGAGTGAATGAACTTGTGTGTGGTATCAGATGTGTTGATGGAAAGTTGGAGAAATTAGAGATTGTTGCTAAAGTTCTTAGATCCTTGCTTGTTGCTTATAAATTCAAAGCTACAACTATTGAAGAGCTCCAAACTATAAAAAATGTAACCAGAGATATGTTGGTTGGTAAGCTAACTACTTTTGAGTTGAGAAAATTTGCTGATCCCCTTCCTAAGGTTGAATCTGCATTTAAGGCTACTACTTTTGGAAAAGATAGATAGAGATATGATCTGGGTGAGAGTTCATCTAGGAAGAAATTCAAGTATGAGGATGAAATCAAACAAATCGAAGAAGAACAAAGAGAGTTGGAAGAGCTGGAAGCACTTATTGTCAAGAGAGTACCGAGAGGAAAAGGTAAGTATGAAGGAAAATTGCCTCTTAAATGTTTTTCTTGCAATAAGATAGGTCATTTTGCATTAAGGTGTCTAGAAAGAGATTCTAAACCAAGACATAACAAGCATAAATTTCAAAAGAAGTGTTTCTATGCTACTGATGAAGGTGTGACAGATGATGAATCTAATAAAGGTGAAGATGAATGGGTGTTTATTGCTATCAAGGAAAATAATTTTGTGTCTACTGAATCTGCTAGTGGTACAAATGTGGAGAAAGCCCTAGCTGCTCAAGTTGAAGAGAAAGACGAATGGGTAATTGATATTGTATGTTCACATCATATGACTGGAGACAAAAGTAAGTTTGGAAGCTTGGAAAAGTATGATGGTGGTGTTGTGAGATTTGGTGATAACACAGCTGGTGTGATCTGTGGAAGAGGATGCATTTCTCTTGATGGTAAGAATAATATTGATGATGTCTTGTATGTGGAAGGTCTGAAGCATAATCTTTTGAGTGTCGGATAGATGGTTGATAAGGGATACAATCTTTAGTTCAAGGATGGAAAGTGTGAAATATTGGGATGTTTTGTAAATGTGATTGCATTAGGTACAAAAACAAGGGGTAATATCTTTCATTTGAATGTTACTAGTAAAAGTTGTTTGATTGCTCAAGGTGATGAAAGTTGGTTGTGGCATAGAAGAATGTGTCATGTTAACTTTGATAACAATGTCAAGATAAGTTCTACTAAGGCTATGAGATATCTACCCAAGTTGGTAAAACCTGCTAATTCCATTTGTAAGGAATGTCAGTTGGGAAAGCAAACTAGAATTTCATTTCAGAACAAATAGCATTGTTCAAATGAATTGTTGGAGCTTGTGCATAATGATTTGTGTGGTCCCTCTAGAATCAAAAGTTTACAAGGTTACATGTATTTCATGTGGCTTATTGATGATTATTCAAGAATGATGTGGGCTACTTTCTTAAGGGAGAAATACGAAACTCTGGAAAAGTTCAAGATCTTTAAGGCTATGGTTGAGATAGAGACAGGTCTGAAGATTAAATGTCTGAAATCAGATAAAGGTGGTTAATTCACTTCCAGTGAGTTTAATTCTTTTTGTGAAGAACATGGAAAAAAGAGACAATTATCTACACTGCGGACCCCTCAGCAAAATGGAGTTGTGGAAAGGAAGAATAGAATAGTTCAAGATGCTTCTAGAACTATGATGCTAGAAGGAAATGTTCCTCATATCTACTGGAGAGAAGCTATGAGTATTGTTGTGTATATCTTCAACCAAGTACAAATCAAAGGTGATACTGGTAAGATCCCTTTTGAGCTATGGACTGGTCTTAAGCCTACTATTAGATATTTCAAAATCTATGGGAGTAGATGCTATATTAGAAGAGATGAAGATATAGGAAAGTTTGATGCTAGGAGTGATGAAGGAATATTTTTGGGTATTGTACTAAAAGCAAGGCCTACCAGTGTTACAATAATAGATTGAAGAAAATGGTTGAAAGTGAAAATTTTAAGGTTGATGAAGACATTGCTAGACCATCCAAAACCTATGGATATGATTCTGATGATCAAAATGATAGTACAAACAAAGGTCAGATTTCAAATCAAGTGCAAATCATTTCAGTGAATCAAGAAGATCAAGAGGAAGAAGAAATTGGTGAAAGAGCTGAAGAGAGTTTAGAAGAGCCTAAAATTCAAGAATGTTCTAAGACTCTGAGGTATCTAAGATTGAATCATTCAAAAGATCAAATTATTGGTGATAAGAATAAAGGTGTCCAAACTAGGAGAAGAATTGCAAAATAATATTGCTTGATTTCAAAGATTGAGCCTACTAGTGTGAATGAAGCATGCAAAGATGAACATTGGGTTGAAGCAATGAAAGAAGAGCTACAACAAATTGAGAAAAATGATACATGGATTCTTGTTCCTAGACCTAAGGATAAAAATGTAATTGGAACTAAATGGGTCTTTAGAAACAAATTGAATGAGCAAGGTGAAGTGGTTAGAAACAAAGCAAGACTGGTTTGCAAGGGATATTCTCAAATGGAAGGAATTTATTTTGAAGATACTTTTGTCCCTATTGCTAGAATTGAAATTGTGAGACCGTTTCTTGCTTATGTTGCTTACAAAGACTACAAGGTTTATCAGATGGATGTCAAGTCTGCTTTTCTAAATGGTGAACTGGAAGAAGAGGTATATGTTGAGCAACTTGATGGATTTCAATTGACTGATTAGGGAGATATGGTTTTTCAGTTGAAGAAAGCACTGTATGGACTTAATAGAGCCCCTGGAGCTTGGTATTCCAGATTGGATAAATATTTGTTGAAGCTTGGATTTAACAAAGGTATTGCTAATAGTAATTTGTATTTCAAGAATGATGATAAAGATTTGATTGTGGAAGTTTCTGTTGATGATATCATTTTTGGAGGAGATGATAGTTTGTGCCTGAAGTCTGCTAATGAGATGTAGAATGAGTTTGGGATATCAATGATTGGAGAGATGAAATTATTTTTGGGATTGAAAATTACTCAGTTAGATAAAGGGATCTTTATATATCAGTTCAAGTATGTGAAAGAATTGTTGAAGAAATTTGGTATGGAAGATTCAAAGCCAGTCAATACACCTATGGTGACCGGATGTAAGTTGACAACAGATGATGATTCTCTGAAGGAAAATCAGACTAGATATAGATCAATGATTGGTGGATTGATTTATTTGACTCAAACTGGGCCTGATATCATGAATGTTGTATGTATCGTTGCAAGATTTCAAGTTGATCCTAAGGAATTTCATGTGACTGTTGTGAAGAGAATTTTTAGATACTTGAAAGTAACAGTTGATTTTGGTCTATGGTAGCTAAAGATGATGATCTTAATTTGAGTTCCTTTACTGATGTTGATTGGGAAGGAGATTTGGATGACAGAAAAATTACTAGTGGTGGTGCATTTTTCTTGGGTGAAAAGCTTATTCCATGGTTCAATAAAAAGCAGAATGCCATTTCTTTATCTATAGTAGAGGTCGATACATTGTTGTTGCTAACAATTGTACTCAAGTATTGTGGATGAAGCAGATGTTGAAAGATATCAAAGCTGTGTATGATGAGCCTGTTGCTACATTCTGTGATAATTCAAGTTCCATTAACATTTACAAGAATCTCGTGTTGCATTCAAAAACCAAGCATATATCTATCAAGATTCACTTTTTGAGAGAAAACGTAAGTGAACAGGAAGTCAGACTGGAGTATGTTCCTACTAAGGAGCAGATTGCAGATATCTTTACAAATTTGTTGCCTAAGGATACTTTTGATTATCTCAGAGGGAAGTTAGGGTGATTACCCCTCCTAATTAGAACTAAGGATGCATTGCTTTGCATCAGTCTGTGCATTTCATAATCATATCTTGATTCAGATTGATGTTGTGGTGGCTGCTACTCAGGGGGAGTAGTCAGATGGTTCAGAAGTTCAAATATGTGGTTCAAAGCTTAGAGATCTTTGACATTGATTTCAAAGGGGGAGAAGAGAAATTTGAACAAACTGGTGATTATATGAGAAGAGCCTTGTGGGAAGAAGATCATGTGGAAGAGTTAAGGTGAAAATGAGTCAGAACCTAAGGGGGAGTAAGTGTCAAGAGTTAGTTGCATTAATAGTATTTTTCACATCATGTGTTTCCATTAATGCCAAAGGGGGAGATTGTTGGGTGTTTTGGTTGTGTTGCTAATATGTGGTTGACATTGATGTCAACACTATTAGAATTGGTGCATTTGAAGTTGTATATGTCAAGGATATTGAGAAAATCGTAATAGAATGAGTTGTAGGTTGTCAGTGGTGAAGTGATGTTTTATCTATCGGTGAGTTCCATACGTTGTTGATCAAAGGTTGTGGTCTAAAGGGTTTCTTGTTGAGTATATCTAGTTTATCCATGTTGAGTTTCAGATATCCGCGTGAAGATTTGATCAAGTTATGAAGATTTGTATTTTAACAATTTTTATGTTACTTCAATTTGTGTTCCTGAATGAAGATTATGTGATTTCAGTTAGTTTAGTTGTTTCAGATGCTTCTCTGGTGATTCATGATGCTTTTGTTTGTTTCTATATCATTCTCTATCTGTGTTTCACATTCGCGTTGATTGTTATGCTCGTGATCTGAGATTTTCTCTTGAGTGTTCATGTTTTTCATGTTCTTGGCCGACAAGGTGTTGAAACTTGTTGTGGATCTTTGAGGAGAAATTAATTGAAGTGTTTTCATGATGAATTTGTTATTTTAGGCCTTCACTATGTTGTGTCCGACCTTGGTTGATTCACATTGAAAATTATCTATTGTTTTGGACCGACAGTTTGTATTCATTTTATTATTTCTTTTTGGCTGACTTGTAGCGATTTAACTTCTTATTGTGGATATATAAGAGCAATTTTTCATATGAATTGAAGTGTTCTTGAAGATGTGCTTATGTAAGATATGTGTGAATAATTTCCTAATCATTCGAAGGAAGAGCAGAGTGTGAAGAAGAGTGAAGAAGAGAAAAGAAGAGTATGAAGAAGTATTCATGTGCTTAACCGAAACTGTAATCAGGCATTAGCAGATGTTTTCTCAGTTCAAAATCTAGATGGTTGTTGTAGACACATGAAATTAGCATTATGCACTTAGTTCATATTCATCCACTCATTAAATTAATCAAGCTCATCAAATCCATTCACCAGGTAAATCAGGTCTATTTAATTCATTCCTAAGGTTATTCATTTAAATTAAATAAATCAACTTTGTTTAATTTAAGTCTCACATCAACCTTTTAATTAAATAAACCAAACTTTATTTAATTGAAATCCAAATGCATATTCCATCCCTCTTGATTTAAATAAATCCAAATATTTAAGTCAAATGGATCAAAATCAACTAATCATCACCTAAGCTAATCTAATCCTGATTAACCTAATCTAACCACCCATCACATCCTCTATCTTTTCCCACTTGCACCAATAAATCATTTTAATTTATTTATAAATTCACCATTTTCTTTCAACTTGGCATAAAAATGGAATATTCCCTCAAGTTTGAATATGAAGACAAGTTGACTTGTCCCTTCCAACATTGCAATAACTTCTCTTTCATGTCCCCCTCTCAACATTTAACTCTCAATTTCAAATTTGAATCTCCCCCTCTTTGGCACATTGGCCAAAACTTGCACATTCCTCAACCTATCATAATGTGACAAGTGGCCTCATCTCATTGTTCAAATCATTATCCCACATTGCTCTCTTATGAGCATTCTTTCAACTTGAGAATCTATAAGTAGAGGGTTGATTCTTCATCAAATCATCTACAATCTTATGCAAAGTTACTCTCTTCAATTGAGAGCTATTTTTTCCTGTTATCATCTTCAACATCAAGCTTGTCAAGGGTTGGGAAAGGGCTACTTTTTACATCAAAGTAGCACCAATCCACTATGGGATAGGTATCCATTATAATATTTTATGTTCTTAATTATTATTTTTATTTACATTGTGAGACATGATGGATTATCTCATAGGAGCACTATGGTATTTGCATAGTTTGAACTAACATGCTAATGTGTTTTGAAGTTTAAGCTATTTTTTAGATTTGTGGTGCTTCATCATGGCGCTAGAAGGAGGGTATGAATCCACAACCATGTCTTGTTTTCATATGTTACTGACATTTCTAAATTTGATTGGTGTTTCATTGTTTCTAAATATCATCTATTGATTGAAAGTTGGTCAAAGATATATAGCACTATGCATTCTTAGTAGAACATTATAATCTTTAGAGTTGAGCTTGGTCATTTGCGCATTATATCTTTGCACCCGTGAAGATTCATATCTTGCACAGAGTGCATATTTCTCTTTTGAGTTAAGTTTTCTTCTTGAATTTACTCATAGGAAGTTGCTATATTCAAGTAAGTCTGGTAGTTGTGTTTGCATAGAAACTTATGTACACAAACCAATGCACACTGCTCTCCCAGAATCTCCATTTATATTGTAAGCCCACTAAGTAAGTACCAATCAGTTCCCTGCAATGAGTAATCTGAATCTACCAACTGGTATTTGTGTCTAAAGATAAGCCTGTGAAATGCATGCTTAACCATGCTATCTTGAAATCCAAGGCAGCCTTCATAAGGTAGGCGCGAGCCTAAAGATATGTGACTTAACCATGGTCATTTTCTTTATGGGATTTTTTTTCTGATGGAAATGGGTAGATATCTAAAGATACCCATAGATTAATGTCTTTTTGGAATATATATGACATGTTGTAGCGTCGTTATATGTCGCCTATGTCTATACCTTCTAATGGTGTTAAGATTGAAAGGTTTTTATTTTTTTAAGAAGAAAGAAAAAGAAAGAAAATCCTTTTTTCACTGGTCTCTTTTCTTTACACCTTTCAACTGCATTTGTTCCAAAGTGAAGTGTTTATGCTGCAATCATGGCGCTATAGGAGAATGCATTTCTTTGAAGTATTCTGTTAAACAGTTCGTGTACCCTCTTTATGCTTCTATTTTGGTGCAGGCTGGGTTGATGCTGGTATAGGTTGTGGAATTTTGTTTTACACCTACCAATGTCATTTGCTTGAAATCACCTAAAGCTTCTTCATCGAATCCCTGTTGTGCATAAGCCATCTCTTTGGGCATTCTGTCAAACAGTTCACGTGTCCTGTCTATGCTTTCACAGATTGCATTTGCTTGAAAGTTTCCAAAGCCTTTTCATTCATTTTTTACGCCTACTAATCACATTTTCTTGAAAGTTTTTAAAACCTTTTCAACGAATCCAATCTGTGCAAACCATACAATCCCTACATTCCAAGAGACTCATCTTCTTGAGGCTTTCGATCAAAAAAAATCACACATCTTGTCTATGTCTCGCTGTCATCAATACACTTACATCTCCAGCATAACAAAAAATAAATAAAAATATTTGACTCAGAAAGTTGAATGCCAAAAAGTCTAAAGCGGAGACATGGAAGAACCCTCACCTCACGAGTACATTTCCTTTAGTCTTTAATTTTTGCAGCTGAGTTTCCAAATCGGTCTCCTAACTGACACATGCTTTGAATGAAAATATCATAATCAATGGCTTCTTAAAGGTTGTACGTCTCTCACCACTAAAGAATCATTTTATGGTTATCTGAATGGTCAGTTGTGCATCTTTCTAACACTCTAGCTCGTGTTATTCGATATTTCATCTTGCAGTCAAATATTGCTTTACCTTGCTTTCAACATACATGCATGTTATTTTTTTTTTAATGTGCACTAATCTTTTATCAAAGTGATGCAAGTTGCAACACATTTAGACCCAGTCCACACATAGGAATGCCTTTTTCTTATTCTCAGTAAGGCAAAGATCGCAATAATTATATGAGTTTCTTTTTGTTTTTTTATGTTGACTAAGAGCCATCATTAGGTAAGAGTAGTGGCAAGTTATCGGTGATGGACTAATGCATTTTGTTGGTTATGATAAGTGAGATATGTTCTGGGAGTAGTCTGCAGATCTGTTATTATTATGTCACTGTCTCAAGATTCCAATAAATCAAGCTGACATTAAATAAAGTAATAGTTGCTCTGTCAAGTAGCTACGTACCAACTTGGAGAAGTGAAAGCATTTAATAGGGTTGCTTCTCCCGTCAATTTTGTTAAAGTAATAAGTTGTTTTACTTAATTAATTTAATCATATTGGTTAATTAATTAAGTCACTTATCACTTTAGTTACTTAAGCTAAACTTAGGCACATTAATAATTAATTAATTATTAATTATTAAGTGTGCACACTAGGGTTTCCCTTTTTAGGGTTTCTTGATCTCCTTTCATAAGGATTGATCTCATTGTAATTATTAATGAGAGAATATTTGTAGCTTTCTATCTTCTTGAAAGTTTCTCTCTTCTGTAGTTTTTTCTTGTTGAAGTTAATTGCATACATTTGTTTGCAGATCTCTTGTGTGGAAGGTGTATTTGTTTGTGTTTGATCCTGTGGCTCATGGTTTTGTGTAGGCGTACCTTCCTATGGGTACATTTTTTATGTTTTTTTATAAAAAAATCAATGTTTTTTTATATATGAATAGTTTTATTTTTTTATGCAAAATAATGCATGTAATTGGAGAAATTTTTCCTGCACACTAAATTTGGTGGACCTCCAGATCTGGAG